>OOFB01006397.1:22497-36452 GCA_900323305.1 Trachyrincus murrayi
TCACTTTCTCAAACTCCTCTTGTTCCTTTTTCTATATCTGTAATTCACCCGTTCCCTTCTCTCTTTGACTTTCTTTATTATTTTCTTCTTTTAATATTATTAGAATTGTATAATATTGGAAATACAGTTCTGTGACTTAGATTAGTATTTTACTCGTACAATTTTTTTTTGTTCTATTGTGATTTTATTCCTATTATTTTTATTATTGACGGTTAGCTAAAAGTAGTTTTTATATCGTGTGCTGCTGTTGCCACCAAATGTCCCCTCGGGGATAAATAGAGAAGCCATCTAATGCAATCTTTACTTCTCTTCCTCTGCGCTTCGGTCTCGTCGCTGCTTCGCCGGTCATCCTCTCAGGACATCCTGGAGTATAAGAAGAAGCAGCGGCCGCAGAAGGTCAAGATGCTGGACGGAGCGGTGAAGACCATCATGGTGGACGACTCCAAGACGGTGGGGGAGCTGCTGGTGACAATCTGCAGCAGAATAGGTAAGAATACACCCCGGCCTGGCCTCTGCTGCCTCAGCTGTTGGGTGTTGGGTGAACACATGACATAACACACACACAGCAGTTCAGCTGAGGTCTTTAGCAATCAAATGGCCAATCAAATTAAAGAACAAGACAAACAAAGACTAGAAAATGTTTTCTATTTACATCAACATCCGTTATTCAGATCAGTTTCACCGATCCTCTTCTCTGTTAGGCTAGGAGTCCTCGATCCTTTACTGTGATAGGCTAGTCCACCCGATCCTCTTCTCTGATAGGCTAGGAGTCCTCGATCCTTTACTGTGATAGGCTAGGAGTCCCCGATCGACAGGAGTCCCTGATGGTGTGTGCGTGTGTGTGTGTGTGTGTGTGCGCGCGTGTGTGTGCATGTGCGCGTGCGCGTGTGCGGTTGCAGGCATCACCAACTACGAGGAGTACTCCCTGATCCAGGAGGGCGTGGAGGAGAAGAAGGAGGAGAGCACGGGCACCCTGAAGAAGGACCGCACGCTGCTGCGGGACGAGAAGAAGATGGAGAAGCTGAAGGCCAAGCTGCACACGGACGACGAGCGTGAGTCACACACGCGGAGGAGACGGGGTGCATGCTGGGAAATGACAGCCCAACCGAAACCGATACCGGCTCAGACAAAACAAACACGCTGAAGTAGCTGTTGTGGTTGTTTTTACTGCTTCCTCAACACGTCATCGCTTAGGTACTTAGTCTGTGGATTAAGTAGTAAAGTACTCGTCGTGCTTCTCATAAGAGGATGCAGTTGGAGTTTATTGGGAGTTCGTATTTCGTTAGCATTCATCATAGACTTGCTTTGCTTTGCTGAGCAGCCAATACAATTATTGTTATCAGAAAAAGTATTCGTTTTATAAACTGGAACAGAGGACAGACCAAATATGTGCATTTGTGAAGCTATGAATGGCAAATGTTTGTTGATGCTTAAGTGCAATTTAATTACTTAAATAATTGTTGATTAATTAAAATTCATAAGAGCAGACGGCCGTGCTTTTGAAAGTTTTTTCCCGTGAAGCGGTTATCAAGGCTATTGCCTACCGGATTCATACCGGCTCCGTAATGGTCCTCCACAGAGGAGGGAGGCTATACCGGTTTAATGACCTGAACAGCCGTACAGTCTAATGGCTACCACTTCACTTTCTACCTCACGCCTTGTTAACTTTAGGGACATTCAAGTCCCTGGAGGCGGTAAGATACTCTCTTAATTCCTTTAGATAGACACGATCTACTACTTTTACCACTTCAACTTGTAACTTAACAGAAACTACTCATTTAATGTCTCAAGGTCTATACTACTGTCCATGTATTTTTATTGCTGAAAAAGTTATCAAAGGTGATATTTAAAAAAATATTCTGTACTAAATCATAAAATGACCAGTAAATATTAGATCATTTATATAATTAAATATGATATATTTTAGCCTGCCCTGCCTTACAGGAGACTGGTGATGTAAACATGTATACATTTCATACACGTGTACATGCAGTAAATGTTGTACATATTGTTGTGCTTTATACACTATGTTGTTTACATGTTGTTACATGTTATTGTGTGTTATGTCAGTGAACTGGCTGGACCAGAGCAGAACGTACATGTTAATGTGTTGTACATGCTGTTTACATGCTGTTGACATGTTATCGTGTGTTATGTTGTCAGTGAACTGGCTGGACCACAGCAGAACGTACATGTTAATGTGTTGTACATGCTGTTTACATGCTGTTGACATGTTATCGTGTGTTATGTTGTCAGTGAACTGGCTGGACCACAGCAGAACGTTCCGCGAGCAGGGGGTGGAGGATGTGGAGACCCTGCTGCTCAGGAGAAAGTTCTTCTACTCGGACCAGAACGTGGACTCCAGGGACCCGGTCCAGCTCAACCTGCTCTACGTGCAGGTCTGAGATCTACCTCTCCCTGATTCACCCGCTAAACAAGTATAAAGTACACGTCCTCATAGTGATGGGGTTTTATACACGAGTGTACCTACCTCCCTCCCTCCCTCTCTGAGAGAGAGAGAGAGAGAGAGAGAGAGAGAGAGAGAGAGAGAATGTCAATTAGTTTTCCATCTTTCATTTTACTAGTGTGTGTGTTGAAGCACTGCGCATTAGCCATCATTTAAACAACAATGCCATTTTGTTCCTTGAGAAGACTTACATGGAAGCCGTCTGTCATTTGGAGCGCCTCCATGTTGCCTAATGGGGTGAGAGAGCAGCTAACATAATGTGTACCGGGTTTTTACTGTGTAATGCTAAAGTACTGCAGCATGATTAGCTGCTTTTTGTTATGGAGTTCATTTATTTTATTAAAAAACCAGCAGCAAATACATTACTGTTAAACTACGAATTGTATTCCTGCAGTAGAAATAGATTTTAACTATGTGCAATAGGTCACTGGCATAATGAAACAAGAAACACTAAATCACATTTTATACAGTCATGCTGGCTTTCATTTCCCTAGCATGCTCTCCCCCCCTCCTTTCTCCCTCTCTCTCTCTCTCTCTCTCTCTCTCTCTCTCTCTCTGCGTCTCTCAGTTTCTTACAGGACTGTATTTTTTGTCGTTGATTGATTGGGCTGTATGCTGTGTGTTGGTTGCATTATTCTCAGTGTAATTTATGGCTCAGAGGTATTGATGTTGTATCATAATCAGCCCCGAGTTCACAGGCCTGTCTGTCAAAGCCCCACCCACCGATCAATAGATTGTCAACAGAATTCCGCTTTAAAAGCTGATTTGTATTGATTGGTGTATTTGCAAGTTTATTCACCTATTTCTTTTATTTTTGTTTCGTTTTACGGATAGTTAGTCACACTATTGTGACAAAGTGAGCAGCATTCATCAGATAAGCCCGATTGTGTTCATCCCTTCTGGGCTAGCCTACTGATGATCTCAGGGAAGGGGTGTAGAACCGGTCTAAACCCAGACCAGAGGACTCTGGACACGCTGTAGTAGCTTTAGTTTCATCCAATGTGACAAAGCGGTGGATTTGAGATGCATTTCCTTGAGGAGCAGGTATTGGGCTGAGGGACCATACAGGTAGGTTACGGACATTGGGTTTCAAAACCAGAACCTTTTTCACTGGGAGTCCAACACCCCAACTGCTAGACCAGGGGATCCCAAACTTTGACATGCCATGACCCACCTGTGGAGCTTCGTTCGGCCCAGGACCCGCCCATTCCCACCATTACCATGTCAAAAAAGTGAGACCATGAAGATTTCTCAGTGTATGTTGTTCATCACTGTTTGTGGCCATCGCCGTGACCCACTTATGGGTCCCGACCCACAGTTTGAAATCCACTGCGCTATCCTGACTATTATTACTACTAGTAGTAATAATGTAAACCGTAGCACCGTGCTTATCCCTTCTATGGCCCACAATGTCCAGGTTATTATTATTTGAACACCGTTAAACAGCAGGTGTTCTGTGTTCCAGGCCCGGGACGACATCCTGAACGGCTCCCACCCAGTATCCTTCGACAAGGCCTGCCAGTTCGCTGGGATCCAGGCCCAGATCCAGTTTGGGCCGCACATCGAGCACAAGCACAAGCCGGGGTTCCTCGAGTGAGTGTCGGCTAGGGCTAGGGCTGACGAAAATACGAATAGTCAGCGTTATTTTCTGATGTGAACATGGCCCAACTGTTATCAATAGATCCATTGCCTTACTGGGCGTGCTTTTATTTTGTAATATTTTCAACTGGGCACATTTTTTAGTTTTCTTGTTCTTGTTTTCAGCTAATATATTGATCCAGATTCATAATTGATCCATTTGTTTTGTTTCCTTGTGTTTTATGGTGCCTGGGAGGCAGTAAGGCATGAATTTTTAAAACGTCTCGATTTCACAGCTTGAAGGAGTTCCTGCCCAAAGAGTACATCAAGCAGAAGGGAGCGGAGAAGAAAGTCTTCCAGGTTTGTTCAACGTCCGCCCGGTCGCTCTGTCAGATCAAGTATTGTTCCCCGCAAGGATACAAATACAAATACATAAAAAGATGTATAGCAAATGAATGATATTTGTGATACTTGTAATCACAGGATCACAGCAACTGTGGAGACATGACCGAGATCGAGACGAAAGTGAAATACGTCAAGTTGGCCCGATCTCTACGGACGTACGGTGTCTCCTTCTTCCTGGTTAAGGTACATACAATACAATACTGGATCACCTAGAACAGTCGTGTGTTCCCACCTACAAGGGCCCCGTCTTGGTTTGGTCTGTGTGTTGGGTTTCTTCTGGGTCTCGTTCTCGCTGGCTTCAGATCATTTCCGGTTGCTACGCAGCCGATATGTAAATGTGCTGCTTCCACCTGGACTCCGAAAGCCTTTCATGTCCACTCACACGCTGGGCCAAGCATGTTTCCTCTGGAAGACATTCCTTCCATTATGCAGTCTGGCTGTGAGCTTTTTGATGGGAATTAAAAGTACTCTTGAACAAAATACCTGCAAAGTCAACCAGACGGTGTCAACGGCAGACGAGATCTCACCCGTTTTTTAGTTTTTTTTGCACGCGCCAGGCGGAGCTGCACAAGCCTTGCAAATTGAATGCGTAGCAAACTTTCTAGCGTTCCTGCGGTGCTGAATTATTCAGAGTGCTTCAAATTAAAATGCGTCTCCTTTCGCAATATTTGAAAAGAAGAAAATGTGAACTTTTAGTGGAGAGCTGGCAGACATTAACAAGGACACTTGTGCATGGTGCCTCGCTATTGTCTAAACAGTTATCTCACACACACACACACACACACACACACACACACACACACACACACACACACTCTCTCTCTCGCCCACGTTCACCCCAGGTCTACTAGGAGTCAGGGTTTTCCTGGAAGGAATCCAAATGTGTGACTGTGTGCATCGGAGTGCGACGTGGATTAGTTCAGGGAGGGGTGAGGGTGAGGGTGGAGGTGGGTTTGGGTGTAGTGATGGGTGGGGTTGTCAGAGTGAGCATTGGTAAGAGACCGCACAAGGGCAAAATCTGAGATGGAACTGAAAAGAGCCAACCACTTGAGGTGACATCACCGAGTTGTCCATTAGCCGGTGGAGCGGCTGGCTGGATGTGGTAATGTAGTGTAGACGTTGTTGTTCACTGTGGTTACTAACGGTAGGGTGGTGGTGGTGATGATGATGATGGTGGCTCGGTGGTCAGGTCCTGGGTACCACGCTCGCCCTGTCTTTACATAGGTTCACGTAGACTTTATTTCACCCACCACCTCCGAAGACATACATGTTAGGGTGCTTGGTATGTAAGGTATTTACATTGATATTACATTTGCATTTGCACTCAGTCATTTAGCATGTAAGGGTGTTTAGCGTGTTAGGGTACTTGGCATGTTGCGGTGCTTAGCAGGGTGCAGTTTAAACGAAACATCTGCTTCTCTGCGTGTGTCCCCCCTCCCCCCGGGTAAACAAAAGGTTAATTAAAACAGGTTTATTTATTTTTTTCTTCTTCTAAATATTTAGTCATTATTCACTTTGATGCATGGACAAACCCCTTAGCCCTAATCACCCCTGGCAGCCTTGCACTGTTATTAAGTGATTGTTTAAAACCAGAGCACTTGTGTAATCTAGTCACAGTGTGTTGTGGGTATATCATTAAAAGCGGATTACCACTTTGGTTTTAGAAGTTGGTTCCAGGCCCCACCAGTATAGGATTGGATTCCACATGTGTTGCAACAATCCCTTTGGTTTCACATTCAGAGGTTAACGTTTAATTAAGTTTTTTTTTTTTTATATATCAAATATTTTCTGATTAACCATGCCCCCCCCCAAGTAGCGTATGTGTGGTTATTAATGTATCAACATGGACATTTGTATATGTAATTAGGCAATGTTTGTTTTGGCAAAGTACTATAGTCACTGAAAGACCGAGTTGTTGTTTCAATGGGCCTTATTCACCTTGCGGCCACCCAGCTGGCGTTTAGAACCAAGATGGCCGCTAGGTGAATAAGGCCCATGAAGGTTATGTAAAGAAAAGAAAACAAGTCGGATCTCTTTGTGCATGATTAGGGAGTGTTAAATCCTCTCCCGGGGGAGCCCAGCGTGAAGGCCACATTTAATTAGCTCGGCATTGTTTGGCTTGTCGTTGGTTTTCCTCTTATTGGGTTAGGCTTTATCTGTCATATTGTTCTGGTCCATTGTACGCTTTTTAAATGGACTGCATTTATATAGAACTTTATACAAAACACACACACACACAATAACCCATTGACAAACACACACACACGCAATCACACACATACACAATCACCCATTCACACAATCAACCATGCAAGGCTTGCCAGGAGCAGCCAGGAGTTGGGTGTCTCGAGGTGACACCTTTAGCCGAGGAATCAACCCAGCAACCCTGTGGTTACTGTGACCACATGCTGTCCTCCCTGCTCTAGCTGATACTGTTTCACATTGTGATGAACTTCTACTGATATTCTACGTGGGTATTTTACATCAGTGCAGTATTCCGCTTTTCAGTCTTCAAATACGAATGATCAAACGGAACGGACAAGCCATGTAGAAAGGTAAATATTTGTAGGAGAAAAAAATGGTTGCAAAAAACCTTATTGAGGCCATCTTGGCTGGGCCAAGATGGCCAAGATGGGTCACGACTTCCATCCAAGGCGATTTGAAAGTGAATGAAGGTACAGTTGATGGAAGGATCTGGTAGAATCTGTCAGGTGACTTGCTCAAGGATGCCCACGGGTAGGCTGCGGACACTGGGCATCAAACCCGGTTCCTTTCAGGTTGGCAGTGGAACACCTCAACACCCTAACCACTACAATACCCTAAGTGTTGTCTCTATATGTGTGTGTGTGTGTGTGTGTGTGTGTGTGTGTCTGTGTGTGTGTGTGTGTGTGTGTGTGTGTGTGGTTTGTAGGAGAAGATGAAGAGCAAGAACAAGCTGGTTCCCCGTCTGCTGGGCATCACCAAGGAGTCTGTGATGCGTGTCGATGAGAGGACGAAGGACGTGGTGCAGGAGTGGCCCCTCACCACCGTCAAGAGATGGGCCGCTTCGCCCAAGAGCTTCACCCTGGTACACACACACACACACACACACACACACACACACACACACACACACACACACACAAAGTCTCACACTCACACACACAGTCTCACACTCACACACACAGTCTTACACTCACACACACACAGTCTCACACTCACACACACATATACACGCACACACACACACACTAAACTACACACTCTAAACTGCACGTTTCGGGCTCAGTACTGTATTAATCCTGAAGGAAATTGATTGTCACTATTGATCTGCTCAAGAATATAAATGATACGTAACTATAGCTATAAAATGGTGTGTTTGGAAGAAAGGGAACTGAGATTCAGGTTGTTGTTGTGTTGAACATCTGACCTTTGTAACAACATGCAAATCAAACCGTTAACTTTAGCCAATACATGCTACGTCTGTTTTAGTTTGACTCTAGGGTTAGCCTTGGGTCATAAGGTAAAAGACACATTGACAAGTTAAACTTTGTGCTCATCTAATTTAAATGGCTAATTTAAGTCTCAAAATTCTCGCACACGATGTTCCTTCAATCATACTTTTTGATGAACCAATAAAAACAATCACTGAAGTGCTTTCTTTCAACGCAATTATTTCCTTTGGCACAATTCAGATGATTTTTTAGAACACAGTAATAATTTAATCTTTCAGATCTCGATTCTCATTCTCTCTCCGCCTCTCTCTCGCCCTCTCTCTTATCTGTTGATCTGATTGGTCGACCTGCGGTTGTTCTGTTTCTTGGGCGTGTGCCGAGAAGTCTTGAAGTACTCATTATTCTGTTAGGATGTTCAACTGGCTTCCAGGAAGCCATTTTAAACTGCAACACCCCGATTCATGTTTTCATGACGCCCTCGTGCTGGTTATTAAATTAAACTTTATTATACGTGGCATTTGGACATCACCAAACACACCGACGCCACTTGTGTCGGCTTCCAGGGTCAAATCCATTCTTACAGTAATTGCTCAGGGTGTGTATACCACTGGCTATCACTGAAATGGTGTGTGTGTGTGTGTGTGTGTGTGTGTGTGTGTGTGTGTGTGTGTGTGTGTGTCTACCTCTTTGTGTGTGTAGGACTTTGGGGAGTACCAGGAGAGTTACTACTCTGTGCAGACCACAGAAGGAGAGCAGATCTCCCAGCTCATCGCCGGCTACATCGACATCATCCTCAAGAAGGTCAGCAGCGGGTTTCTCCTGGTCAACGGTTCATTCATAACCGATCAATACTCTGCTGTAGCAGCGTAGACGGAGCTTTGAAGCCCTGCGTGTCAGGTTTCTAGTGTGTCTGCTACTGTATTCGACTGGATCAGTGTGATGCATAGAAACGACTGTTGTACAGTGCAGTGCATTATGGGATGTTTTTCTCTGAGACTGTTATATGATCGGACAGCTATCAGCACATTAAATACACATTTTTGCCTTGGTTGCCAGGTTAATCACAGGTTATATTTGAGGTACACGCCGTTATGTCACAGTTTACTTGTAACTGCATCTACTGCTTTTATGCAAAGCCTCGTACACCGGTAGTGCATACATTCGTAGCATGGGTGGCCCCACTGGGAATCGAACCCCTAACCCTGGCAGTGTTGATGCCATGCCTGACCGGGTACACATGACCAGATCAGTTGAGTTCCGTGTTCCAGTTTGGTTGGTCCATGAAAGTAAAAAAATTCTCTCTATTTTTTAAAAGTCTATTTATGCAAACTATATTCAGTGTTCATGCTGTGCCCCAGTCAGTTTAAAGTCAGTTTTAAAGCCGAGAAAGAACGTTGCTAACTATATACTCCAGTTCACGAATACAGAGTCTGTGTCGGATACCGAAGCAATCGATTTCACTCCTGAAGCGGTGTTTTAAAAGGAAGAAAATGTTATCAGGGGACCCGGTCCTTCTCTCTTCTTTGCAGACTCTCTGGGTCAATACTCAATACTCTTTTTTCCTTTATCTTGTAGAAGCAAAGCAAGGACCGCTTTGGGCTGGAGGGGGATGAGGAGTCCACGATGCTGGAGGACACAGTCTCCCCTAAAAAGTAGGTAGACCCTGCACCTTTGGGTGCCTGGAGGGAGGGAGGGAGGGAGGAGTAAACAATGGCTAGGGTGTTCGATTCCCCGCCGAAAGGTACTGGGTTCGATCCCCAATGTCCGCAGCCTTGCCTGTAAGGATCCTTGAGCGAGATCCCCTAACCCCTACCTGTTCCTTAATGTCTTGACTCACTGTATATGGGATAAAAGTGTTTCCTAAATGACTGAGTAGTTCATAGTTAACACAGTTGATGAGTGCTCAGAACGGAATATTTTTGTGCTTCTAAAATTCACATATTTATTTAAACAACATTGATTCTGCACACAGCAAAGCTCGCTTACCTTCAGAAAACCACTGACACTTCCCGTTTCTCAGTCCCTGCCAACAGCTGGTCTCTATACACTCCATGTCTTTTTGGAAAGGCGTCACGTCTTCATCGTGGCTAGGGAACACCGTGCCTGGCCACAGATACTTCAACTCAGTCTGGGCTCGTCAACACTCTGAGCATGTCCCGGTGGGACGTGTAATAGAATGATTATCTGGACTCTCAGTGCTTCTCCCTCTCCAGCCTTAATCTGAACGTTTCTTACCAAGATGGAGGCTGGGAGGAGGAGGCTGTATTAGTTAGACCAGATGGCTTTAATACAGAAAACACACAGGAAGCCAAAGATCTGGGAGATATCCTCTTGTTGTGTCTCCTGGAGAGAACAACCTTCTGGACCTCATTTCATATTGTTATTTTATTAACTGATAGGTTAACAGGCATTGTACTTTCCTACACAAGGGGAAGCCCACTCATATTTTAGTATTACAGCTGCCTGCACGTGTTTGTGTGCACGTAAAAAAACATTGAAATACAATTAGAGGCATTTATTTTGAAAAGGCACATGATGACTAGGTGTTTTATCCCCTCCCTGTGTTATGTCCTAGTCACACATTTTGAAAAGACCTATGATGATGATGATGATGATGATGATGGATAGAGGCTTTTATTTAGAAAAGCTCCTTGATGATGATGATGATGGGGTGGAGCTTTTATTTTGAAAAGACACATGATGATGAAGATGACAGGCTTCATTATCTCCTCCCTGCGTTGCGTCCAGGTCCACCATCCTCCAGCAGCAGTTCAACCGGGTGGGGCGGGTGGAGCACGGCTCGGTGGCCCTGCCGGGTGTCATCCGCTCGGGCTCCATCGGGGCGGAGTCCCTCAGCATGGGCACCATGCCCTCGGCCCAGCAGCAGATCACCATGGGCCAGATGCACCGCGGACACATGCCCCCGCTGGTCAGTCACACCGCAGCGCTGTCCTATACGTATTACACCCCCCCCCCCGCTGGTCAGTCACACGCCCCCGCTGGTCAGTCACACCGCAGCGTGTGACTAATGCGTATACGTATCAGTCACGTATACGTATTACAGCCACCATGCATGGAGCTATCCTCCCACTCATCTTGTTCTCTCTCTCTCTCTCTCTGTGTGTGTGTGTGTGTGTGTGTGTGTGTGTGTGTGTGTGTGTGTGTGTGTGTGTGTGTGTGTGTGTGTGTGTGTGTGTGTGTGTGTCTCCGTCTCCAGAGTTCAGCCCAGCAGGCTCTAATGGGAACCATCAACACCAGTATGCAGGCGGTGCAGCAGGCCCAGATAGACCTGGGGGAGGTGGAGAACCTCCCCCCACTGGGACAGGACATGGTACGGTCCAATATCTAACTATCTAACTTTACATGGTACGGTCCAATAGCTAACTATCTCACAAGACATGGTACGGTCCAATATCCAACTATCTCACAAGACATGGTACGGATCAATATCTAACTATACATGGTACGGTCCAATATCTAACTATCTCACAAGACATGGTACGGTCCAATATCTAACTATACATGGTACGGTCCAATATCTAACTATCTAACTATACATGGTACGGTCCAATATCTAACTATACATGGTACGGTCCAATATCTAACTATAATGGCAGGAGTCTCTGTGTGTATGTATGGATGTATGTCCTTCGACAACCGTTCTGAATGGGCACACACTCCGACCGACCACGCCCACAATGGGCACATGCCCTATCTAACTATAATCTAACTATGCAGGCGTCCAAGGTGTGGATCCAGAACAAGGTGGACGAGTCCAAACACGAGATCCACTCTCAGGTGGACGCCATCACTGCAGGAACCGCCTCCGTGGTCAACCTCACAGCAGGTGGGTTGACCCCCCCCCCCCCCCCTCCCCTCCTTGAGCAAGATGTCCTCACCCCTATCTGCTCCTTAATGAATGATTCTGAATGAATTGAAAGCACCTGAATGCAAGCTCTGTAAGCTATGGATAAAATCGTCTGCTAAATGTCTAAAATGGTAATAAGACGGTGTAATAAAGGTCTTATCTGCATGGTGATTGGTGTAGGCTCAGCTGCAGGATATGGGGAGGGGCATCGCTGTATGTAAAGATTGTTAGCTTTTAAGACTCAAACCACATAATGTGTAATGAGGCAATTATTTGCAGGATTAAACGATGTGGTTATTTTTCTGGGGTCTGGTTTTCATCAGTGCTGTAATTCAACTTAGCATTTTGAGTTATTGAAGCATGAAGAAGTGTCCTTGTGTATAGAGTATTATATATAGAAAGCAGACTGTATCGCCAACATTTTATGATTACTTGTATTCATGTGATTGTCTCTCTGTCTCCTCCCCCTCTCTCTCCCCTCCCTCCCTCAACTCTCTCTCCTCTCTCATCTCTCTCTGTCTCCTGTCTTTCTCCCTTTTATATCCCTCTCTATCTCACACCTCCCCCTCTCTCCCCTCTCCTCTCCTTTCTCTCTCTATCCCTTTCCCCCCCTCTCTCTCTATCACTCTCTCACATCCTCCTCGTTCTCCATGACACCCCCCCCTCCATCCTCTCTCCCCTATATCTCTCCCCTCCCCTCTACCTCTCTCGTCCTCCCCTTACCTCCCCCCCCCCCTCCCCCCTCTCTCTCCCCTCTCCTCTCCCCCCCCCCCCCCCCTCCCCCCCCCTTTCCCCCCCCCCCTCCCTCCCCCCCCCCCCCCCCCCCCCCCCCCCCCCCTTCCCCCCCCCCCCCTCTCCCCCCCCCCCCCCCAGGTGACCCTACGGACACGGACTACACGGCGGTGGGCTGTGCCATCACCACCATCTCGTCCAACCTGACGGAGATGTCCAAGGGGGTGAAGCTGCTGGCGGCCCTGATGGAGGACGACGCCACCGGGGGAAACAACCTGATGGGGGCGGCCCGGACGCTGGCCGGCGCCGTGTCCGACCTGCTGAAGGCCGTGGAGCCTGCCTCCGGAGAGGTAAGGGTCACCTGGCGGTCAGCCAGACTGCACCTTCCTAAACCGGCTGGGTGTAAACAAACTCAGCAGAGCAGTAGATGTAATGCTGCCGATCAGGCCAAGAGAAAGGATATTTACAGTCTGGTTGATTCTAGTTGATCCTCAGCTGGTGGGTCGCGACCCATAAGTGGGACCAGCTGAGAACCACTGGTCTAGATGTCTGTCTAAGCTCGCCGAGTCCCACTGCTGCTCTCGTGGAGCTGCAGAGAGAAGAGTAGCTTTTTGGAGTAATAAAAAAGCGATAACTTCCTGCCTACTGAAAATGTTGACGTTGAATCTTACATCCCTGCCCCGTTTAATTCTTGTGTCCGATCCCTTAGTGGGCGATTCTACATCCATGAGCACACAAATAGAGCCTCAACACGCAGATTAAGTATTGTGTGTGTGTGTGTGTGTGTGTGTGTGTGTGTGTGTGTGTGTGTGTGTGTGTGTGTGTGTGCTTTCAGTGTAGTATCGTGTTCTGTACCCCCGACACAATATACTCTACTGCCTTACTGCTGTACTCTCCTGACAGTTATTTTGTATGTATATCTTTGTATTACTTTGTACCTTGTATTTTAAATTGCACACCTAAATAATGTGTGTGTGTGTCCTCCTACAGCCCAGACAGACTGTGTTGACCGCAGCAGGAAGCATCGGCCAGGCCAGTGGGGACCTCCTGCGACACATCGGGGAGAATGAGACGGATGAGAGGTTCCAGGTACAGATCACCATCACACACAACACACACTGTAGAGCTCTCACTGGACTAGAACCTCACACACCACTACACACTGTAGAGCTCTCACTGGACTAGAACCTCACACACCACTACACACTGTAGAGCTCTAACTGGATTAGAACCTCACACACCACTACACACTGTAGAGCTCTCACTGGACTAGAACCTGTCCTCACACACCACAACACACTGTAGAGCTCTCACTGGACTAGAACCTCACACACCACTACACACTGTAGAGCTCTCACTGGACTAGAACCTGTCATGGTTCTAGTCAAGGACATTTCTCAGACATATCTCAGAATGTTTAGAAGCTCACTCGGTACCTTTAGAACATCTCTCAGAACCTTTAGAACCTCAC
>OOFB01006402.1:2592-25617 GCA_900323305.1 Trachyrincus murrayi
GCCGGTTTTTCTGTCATATATGTTCAGCAGAGATTAGTCCTCGTCTACCTGTAAGTAACATGGACCGCAAGACAAAGACACAAATGTATGTGATGAAGAAGTTGATACTAGTAATTAATACGTGCGGCGTAGAGGCGTATAGCTAGGAGTTGGCCTGCTGACATTTGGCTAACTCATATGCACCTAAGGTTAGCCGGTTAGCCTAGCCTAGTCTTTCAAGTTCGTAGACATAAACACCGTTTACCCATTACATAATCAATGTAAGACATTTTAACACAACATAATCTATGCAAATGTTAAAATACGTGAAACTACAAATATTCGATGTATTTGTGTTGTATTATTCCACACACCGCAAGCTTGCTTTGGTTGATCACTGTTTGAAACAAAGGTATTGAGTTCACTTTAATGTGATGACCCGATAGTACAGCACCAGGACCATTGTTCGCCCGTTTTGCCTTTTTCCCCCCCGTGCAATACGTTATAGCACACTGGGATAATATATCATTGAAATAGACAAAGGCTTGGCCTGAACGTGACCCTAATTCGACACTAAAAAGCTAATCACTCACAAGTCGAGACAATACCATATCGCTATAAACTGGGTGGGAATGGTGCGTGAGGGATTGCGTTATTATTGTCCCATAGGCAGCAGGGGGGTTTTAGTGCTATCGTGCCTAACCTAAGGACGGGGAGACTGAGAGGGAAACAAACTTCCATGTTGCAGTTTATAACAATCAAAAATAACAAATCACTCGCAATGAAAGACAAAGCAAAGAGTTGAAGAAAGGGTGCATGACATGTGCATGATGAATTAGTTATTGCCCTCTTCATTATTGCATTATATATTATCTAAAGCAAGGGTGAGAGTTATTTCAGAGGATGGGTTAGCCCTACGATGAGACTATAACCCACAAAGGGGGTGGTTTTTGTGTTAATTACACACAAAAGTTCATGCCAGAGTTGGGGGGAGAGACAGGAGTGTTGCACAATCTATTCTATAACCTATCCTTTTAAATATAGGTGTGCTTTTGAGATACAAAACGTCCAAAACGGTGCCTTACAATCTTACTGTCAATGTGTTTATAACACAGAATAATACATTTCCAAAGATGATATATGTATTCTATTCTTGATAAGTTGATATTTACATTTATTCAACATTTTTGTTGTTGAGATAAGATGGAATCTATTAACCATTATTCTTACTATTTGGTATTATTGTTTATGTT
This sequence comes from Trachyrincus murrayi, assembly GCA_900323305.1. NCBI lineage: Eukaryota > Metazoa > Chordata > Actinopteri > Gadiformes > Macrouridae > Trachyrincus > Trachyrincus murrayi. The sequence continues at coordinate 3,825 of OOFB01006402.1, forward strand.
GTTTACAGGACTACATATGCCCACGATGTGAGTCAGGCTTTATTGAAGAACTGCTGGAGGAGAGGAGGTATGTAGTCACCTGTACGATTAGCCTTGGTAAATGACAAACTCTCAATCACACTACATCAACCACTCTCATTAACCACTAGCTTGTTTTAATCTATTCAAGAGGAAATCTACACCAACAAAGGTAGCCTGTATCCCAAATGCATGCCGGTTGATAGGGATAAGCATCACCACTGATTGGTTCGTTTGAATTGATGGCGAAAAGAAATATTTACAGAGACCTGAGGCTATCAATCTTTGGTCCACACCAGGATTATTATATATATACTTTGTTTATGTCTTTCGGTTACTAACTGTGTCCTTCTCTGTTTAGTGCCGACAATGGCTCAGTGCCCTCCATTTCCACCGGGGACCAGAACCAGCAGCCCTTTCAGGTTGTTCATTTAACTGTTTTTGTTGCGAGTGTGTGTGGTGCTGCTAATCAGGTGCTTAAAGAGGTTCTTGGCCTCAATGAGACTTAACCTGTATAAATAAAGGTCAAATAAAAAAACAAAAAAATATATTTGCACAAACGCCTACATTAACACCTCATTGGTGTTAACGTGTTACCTCGCATGTGCTGCGTTATTAGTGGGGTGCGTAATATGTTGAGGTTTCAATTGCATTTAAAAAAACAATACATGCCTTGCACATACTCCATGGCATATTTTGAATGTTGTTTTAGGTTGTGTTTCTCCATGTTCAATCATTAACTTCAGCAGCAGTGGTCAGTAGAGTTTCTCGTATGCTTGAGGTGACCTTGTCTTTTCAACAGTTGATATGTTGTGTAAAGCTTCTTTTGTCATGCTGTAAGGGACCTTTTTTATTTGTAAATGCAAAGTCTAAGATGATTGTGTTGTCTTGGTCACATTTCCCCCCCCACATGTATTCTAAACGATAGATTGGAGATCAGAAAGTGACACACACTCACAACAAAAGCTCATATACTTACAGTTAACAGTAGTCTAGTGCATATAAAGTCAAATGTGTGTATATGTTTCAGAATGTGGACCAGCACTTGTTTACATTCCCATCCGGCTATGGCCAGTTTGCTCTGGGGGTCTTTGACGACGGCTTCGATGCAGGAGCCGGCCTTGGAACAGAGGACAACCGGGACGCGGAAAACCGCCAGGAAAGGGAGATGGGATCGCGGCAGCGATACGGTTCTAGGCAACCAAGGGGTCGTCATGGCTCCCGGCGGCAAGCTGGGAGGCATGAGGGCGTACCGACTCTAGAGGGGTAAGGAGCACCATCACTGATGTGCAAGGCTGGACTAAATACACTCTCTCTCTCCTTCTGCACCTTCTTAGCCCTGGTGTCCACCAATATATGACTATATATCCATTACATATTTGAACGAGGGATCATTTTTAAATGAACGTTGTATTTCCCCACATAATATGCCCTTGTTCACTTAACCTAGAATCATCCAGCAGCTAGTGAATGGAATAATTGCACCTACTGCAATGCCAAATATTGGAATTGGACCCTGGTGAGTTTGACACACTAGAGATTGAGAAAATAAAACTTCAATAAAAGAGTTTGCTTTCTGACAGGCTGTTCTAACCAGTTTCCCTTGTTGACAGGGGTGTACTTCACTCAAATCCTATGGATTATGCTTGGGGCGCCAATGGACTAGATGCTATAATAACACAGGTACATACAGGGTTGTCATTAAGAGTTTGAAGGAATTACATTTATGCTTAACGTACAGAACTCATTCAAGTGTATTTGCTTTCTAGTTGTTGAACCAATTTGAGAACACAGGACCACCACCTGCTGACGTAGATAAAATAAAGAGCCTCCCCACAGTACAGGTCACAGAGGAACATGTTGGTAAGAAACATCATTTCTGGACACTGGCACACACAGAGAGAAGGTTATAGTCAGAAATACCACATACTATATACAATACTGAAAATAAACGATATTTGCAGAGGAGACTTTAACAATCTTGTCAAATGGTCTGTAGTCAAATGGAAATGTGGTTAAGTTTTATAATGCAGTTGGGATTATAAACGGTTATGGTTTGGCATGAAATGGGGCATGATAAGATGACAGTAATGGCACTAACTCTGTACCTTGAGCTTCTTCATAACTTGCCATGTTCTGTAATGATCAGCCAACTGTCTTTGCCGACAACGACACACTTATTGAGGATATGTGGCCTACCTAAAAACTGGTTTTACCATATTCAAATACTGATCTGTCTCACTTGCCTTTTTTTTCTTCTTCCCAGCATTATGTCTAGAATGTCCTGTGTGTAAAGAAGATTACAGTGTTGGAGAAAATGTCAGACAGCTTCCATGCAATCATATGTTCCACAATGACTGCATAATACCCTGGCTGGAGCAGGTAATGGTCGTATTCCTCCCTTATATTGTTCTCTATGTACCCTATACTTATCACAAGCAATCAAACTAAACAGCATTGCATTTTCTCTGCATTATCCTGTCCAGCATGACACATGTCCGGTGTGCAGGAAAAGCTTGAGTGGTCAAAACACGGCAACAAACCCTCCAGACCTATCAGGGATGAACTTTACCTCCCCGTCCTCCTCCACACCTTCTTCTGCGAGCTCAACAAGCAATGACCCCTCTGCAGATCACTTGTAAGAAAGAAAAAAAAACACTCGGCCATCCCGACTATTGAGTCCTTTAACGCTCGTAGGCCGTCACGCACCTCTCGGTCTCTTTGATGGCGACCTCTTGACCTCAGCGGTGCCCCTTCCTAGTCTAAGATGGAGGAACTTACCAGAACAGTTTCTTCCTCAAAAGCACTCAATCCAGATCAAGTCAGGAGCAGCGTGGTACTCCTGGCATATCAGGACTCTGCTCCAAGGGAGCAGCTTGGATTGTGTGGGCTTCCTGCCTGCTTGGACAAAAACCCAACGGTGGGTTCCACAACAGTTCCTGTGTAGCCCAGGGAAAAACTGATAAATCCAAAGTTGAAAAAATTGTCACATTGTTATTTCCCTTTAGAGTTGTATGACTGAAATCATATTAATGACAAAAGATGCATTTATTTTCTGTAGCCTTCATATGAAGACTGTAACTAAGTGTACTGCTCACGGTTTGTGAACAGTACAAGTTCATGGTTTTGATGTATAAGACGTCAAATCTTTTATCTAAGCAATTTTAATCGCGTAAATAATTTCAGCTTTCAGATGTGATTTAGTTAATGTTAGTTTAGCAGTGGCCCGGTAATGCACCGTTACTTTTTTTTTTTGCACTTCATGTGATGTGAAATAATGCAGTGACTTTGTTCTATTTGAATAATGATCATTGATACTCATAATAAATAGCCACTTATAAAGGGATATTTTATTAATAGTATGTTATTCAGGGTCAAAATGTGTCTTGGCATTTACCTTTTTTAACTTGAATTTGAGCAGAAATTTCCTGTTGACAATTTGTGTACAGATTACGTGTAAAAAAAAAATAAATGCACAAAATGAGCTGTGTGTATATATATTTGGGTGTTATTGAAAAGTCTTCTAAACGTTGGTAGCAGGAGTGACAACATTGGTCTGGTAACCATTTTATATTTTTAATGCTGCACTTCTGACCAATACATCGTAGAGTAATTAGTTTATTACTAGGGCAACTAATATGCCTTCTTAAATTGATGGATTTTTAAAGGTGTATAGAAAAAGTATGGCGTCTTTGTCTCTTATGTTTACACATTCTAAGTGCATTGTGGAACTATAGAAACGTGGTTGAGGCGACTCATGAAGAATCTACTGTTTGGAATTGAGCATTGTGGGGTATATTTACCCCAGTATAGCCTATATCAATAATACATAGATATGTAATGCACTGTGTCATAGTTTTGGGGTAGGCATAGGATATTGGTCCATACACAAGATCTTACTTTTACTGACTTAATTGATTTATTTTTTGATTTAAGTTTTTATCAGTGAGCAGCTATTAAAAATATTAACAAGCCTCGTCGTTCATGGTCATTTGTGTTGTATGATTTCTGATAATGGCATGACGTGTGTGCTAAAATTGAAACAATGTAGGCTATTGTAACTAAAGCCAATTGTGAAATGGGCTTTTTCTTTACATGGCCTTTTGGTCAGAAATGTTAGCTTTATTGCGAAATTTCATTTTGAATATATTCTCAAATATTTTACTTAGGCAAAATCTCGAAATACCGCCTTCATTCATTAAACACTGTTGACATATTTTCTTGCACGGCCCTAATTATTGTTTTGTATCGCCCTCATCTACCTCCACGCCCGAGCTTTCTTCCATTGTTGTACAGCTTTGATCTCAATCATCGCGATGCACATGTTCCGCTTGAAGTTGCTTCGGATGTCGTCATGTTAAAAAAACAAAAAGGCAACGTAAAGATAAAACGTCACGTACGTGCTGGTTCACGACGTGCGCGTGCAGTGCAGCCGCTAGAGGACAAGCGCCGCCGCCGTCGACGGTGTTTCAGCCAGCCCTCCGGACCACTTTATAAACGTGTATTAGTCTCTTTATAACGTTTATTCGACGAACCACAACTAACTGCAGTATTGAATCACGTATTAAGAGACCCGGCGTTGAAGAAAGACCTCGCCATGAAGCTGGTGTGGGGCTTTATCGCCCTTTTCACGTGCTTTGATCGAGCCAGTGCCTCGGCAGGTAAGAATCTGATGTTAGCCATGTTGTTTCACGATGCAGTTTACCCTGTCTAAAACATCTAGATGTTAACGTTATTACGACAGTGTTTGGATATTAAGAGTGATCAATATAGTCATGTACATGTCCAAGAGGGCCGTTCTTTCTAAACAACCTAAAATGAAGACACGACTACTAGCTACAGACACAGACAACGTGAAACATACATCGGTGTATTTGACCGGTTTTGTGTCTGTAGCTTCTAGTGAAATATTTCGTGTCGTTTGCAACACCACGTGTACGTCATGTGTACGTCATGTGTACGTCATGTGTAGCTTAATTGTGCGCCTGGCTGGAGAATGAGAATCATACAGTAACTCTTATCCTTTTCAGTCCGCAGGCTTGCATATGGTGGTCATATTAGTGTCACTATATTATTGGTTTCCATAGCCGTGAGTTATTTAGTCAGCCTCTATTAGATCCAGTAGGTCATGTCTGCCTGTCCTCTTCAACAAGACCCCGTCCGTCTGCCGTGGATCAGATAAGGGCCTGTAGTAATGTGTGTGTGTGTGGACGGGAAGCCTTACCACATCTGGCTTTAACGTCTCAGTCGTTTCTAGTTGTGATCCGTGTAAATAAGTTGGTACTGTTTGTAGTTGTTTTCAGCTCTAGGCCTGTTCATTCCGGTGTGTACCGGCGGACCAGTAGCAGACACGAGATTAATTTAATTACACATGTTCGTAGCATCGCGTGTTTTCACGGCTGGTCAGTGTGGTCACGTGTTTGTCGTGTATTCTCTTTATTACGTGGATCACGAGGGACTGATGTATACGTCGAGAGTGTGGTCGAGGTGTACGTGCTGCTTGTTCAGTAGTGGTCGGTGTTGCAACATGGGTCGCCGAGTTTAGTCTTCAGTCATCCGCTTCACACAGGAACTCATTTTACATTTCTTAAAACAAATAACGGTCTTAAAAACAAAGAATCCTATTTAAGTTGGTTTACACATTTGAGCATTTGAGTAGTTATGCTATTGCCATTGTGTCCCCGGAAGCAGTCAAGCGAGACAGTCGAGTATACTATTTTGCATGTAGGCTATGCGTTTTATGTTTAAAATGTGTAACCGAGGTTCAACACTACAATTACATAAGAGAATTGTGCAGTGGACACATGACGGTGCTAAGTGACACTCCCTCGTGTACTGGGCAGTTTGAGACTAGACCAGGAGTACAATTATATGTATTTTGACTTTCTTTAGAGAATTGGGTGGTTTGGGTTGTAGAAATAAAACCTAGGCAGGTGGGGAAGGCCTGGATAAGCAGCACGTAAAATTCGTCTGTCGTGATTTTTGTTTTGTTTTGTGATTTGTATCTCAGAATTGTAAGATTATAAGATTATAATTATGTAAATAGTGATGATAAAGAAGAACTTAAGTTTAAGGTCAGTTTAAACGGACAATTCATACAAGGGATCTATTAACTAGTATTATAAGTGTTCTTTGTTTTTGGATAATCCTTTTAAAAGTGAAACATAACGCAACACAGTCACCAGGGTTGCTATCCATATAGGAACAATTAGCTGTCTATTGTCTCCTAAATGTAAATTATAAATGGTGATCTTGCTGGCAACCCTGAAACCTAAAAAACTTGATTTGAGAATACCAGAATAACAAAGCACACATAACCAATGTCATACCATATTACAAACTGGTTATATTTCAGCTTTATATCTAGGCCTACTGCTTCTTTAATGAAATTGTTCTTAATTCTCAAATCGATTGTCAGTGTTCATATAAAATTATATCCGGCACATTGTAGTAGCTCTTCCTGTTCAAAATGAAGCCATAAATATACTTTTGGCCGTTCTTTGAGTTGCCCTAGGATATCCTATTATACATTCCGTCTTTTCAAAGGAATTTTGTTGTTTGTTTTTCACCATTGAGTAACTGAACATTAACATTTTGTCAAGATAAAGCATGCATTGTCTAATCTATTCATATGGGACTTTTTATCTTTTATGATTTCCTTGTATTTTAAAACCATTTTTCTCCTATGTCAATATCAGACTAGCTATTGTTTATAGTTCAGGCCCCAGAGTCGTTGTACTACATTAACATGAACTGTTGAACTGTGCCTCTTTTTTTAAAAGGCAGTTCTTTCACCTCCTAACCTTCTGATGGTATATATTTTGTATATATGTTGTATAGAACATTAGTGGCTTGCAAACGTCTGATTCCATTTGGGACCCCAGCCTAACCTATATTTAATTGTGAACTTTCTGTTTAGCAAGCACCATGAAGGTGCCCTTTGGTTCAACCTTTAGCAGTCCCACATGTCAAACCTGTTTCAGACAACTGTGGGTGGGGGTGTGTGGTTACGTTTGCACAACACATTTCTGTCAATCACAGAGCATTTTGCGAAGTTGTTGTTGAAAAGCTGCACATTACTCTCATACATATTTCATGGAATTGATTGAGCGTTTACCACAATCAAAATCTCATTTCAAGCTCGCCCGCTCTGCCTTTTCATATTTTAATTTCAGCATTGTGCATTTATGCATGTTGTTGGGTACTCTTTACTGTACATATCTTTAATTTACATTGAATGCCTTTGAACATGTATTGCCTATTCTTTTGCATGCCTAATTTATGTATTATTTCCCTATTCTCTTGCATTTTCCATGATGTCTTAATATGGTACCATGAATTACCAAAACAAATATGAATAGATTTGGTTAAATCAATGCTTTTCTCTTATGCTTACACTCATTTAATGTCATCAATTAATTTCTGCTTTTTTTCTGTCTCTTTTTGCCTGCTTCCTCATCCATGAATCATTGCATTTCATCAACGGCCCATTAAATCACCCAACATGCTTCTCACACCGACACATCCAAAACCCATATTAATGAATACATCAACAAAAACATAACTAATGCCCTGTGTGCTGGGCTCACTGTACATGATGCTCAGCAGGGTTTATCAAGTGTCCCCTGTCCCAGACAAAGGTGCTCTTTGACAGTGTGGAGCTGCACTGTGAGGTGGTGGGCAGCCCCCTCCCGGAGGTTCAGTGGTGGTTTATAGAGGGTCACGAGCCCAACGAGACCTTTACTCAGCTATTTGATGGGGCGCGGGATGACCGCGTGCAAGTGAACGCCACATACATCACGCACGCCACTAGCACCATCCACCTCACTAACCTCGGTCTCAACGACTCGGGCATGTACGAGTGTCGTGCATCCAACGACCCTGACCGCAATGAGCTGAAGAAGACGCCCAAAATCAAGTGGATCCGCTCGCAGGCAAACGTTATTGTGATTGAAAGTGAGTGGGTGGCCGAGGGTGTCGGAGGAGAATCCAGCGAACCTGCTTGGCTGCTTCCTCACCACTAGTGAAGTCCTGGAAATCTGTTCACCCTCCTCCCAGCACTGCCCCCATCTACCCTGTCTCACCTGGTGTTAGCGCTGTCCCTCTACCCTCCTCCAGAACTCCAAAGCCTGCAGTAGACACAATGTCATACGTCGCTAGTCCGCTCTCTAGACCCCGTGTCCCCAACACAACACGCATTTCCAATCCAAGACCCATTGTCCGCACAAGGCTTAAGGGATGGGCCCCTTTTCTTATGTAGGACAATACTGTTTATATAGGTTCAACACTTGTTTTTGGCTCCTGCACAAAATTTGAAGTACTAAACCCCCCAAAAAAACATCCTACCTGTAATAACATGTAGGCTTTTTTCAGTTGTATACGTTCCATATATTATATTTTAAGATGACTTCAACTAATTTGTTATTATGACTCCCAAGATTGCCACAGTCATCCTTTTTTCTTTAACAAGAATTATTTTAAACCTAAGGTTTTTCCCCCCAACAAAACCTTCTTTTGCATGTGTCCACTGTAAAATCCTTTCCCTCTTACCTTTTTTTTTTTTTTCTAAACTGCTAGTCTCCCAATATGAATACTATTCTCCCACTTACTGTCCAACTCTGATGCAATGCGTTGCATTAATGTTGGAGGTCCCTGCCTTCTTATGATCCTATGTGCAACTGTCTCTTGGGTTGGCATGCTCAGAAGTGGTTAGTTTCCACATTGGTAAAGCCATTATAAAGGATTTGGTAGTATATTCTTTATAATAAAGTGGGGGGGGGGGGGGGGAAATTAGTTATTTTTTCAGACGGCTAGCATTAATAGATGGGGAAGCGACCATGCATTAGTCAGTGTGACCTTTTTAGTGTTAAATGTATTGGTAGTTTTCACCAGCAATTCAACTTGGTCTGTCCTAAACGCTGACATCAGCCATCGATGTAGGACATGTAATGTACATGTAAACGTATTTCAAACAAAGGGTGATGGCTTTGCTTCCTATCTACAGCACCACTCATCATTACAGACATGGATGTGGTCTACAACCAGACCTCTGCTTTGCTCCGCTGCAACCTGACGGAGCCCACCCTTCCCATCACGGGCTCACATTGGCTGTTGAATGGAAAGGTCATCGACGGCTCAACGTCCACTGCCGCCTCTCCATACACTACCCATCTGTAAGTAGCCATATGCTTTGCGTGTTATTGTATTCTGTAGGAACGCCTTGCAGTGGGATCTCATCTGTTATGATCAGATGGCTTATGACTTTGTTATACATGTTGTCTACTACAGTCTATCCATATCAGCGTTGCAAAAACATATATTATTCACCTCAACTAGTACAATGAGGATTAAGTCAATAGAAAGTTTGTCGACTCGCCACAAAAAACGAAAGGCCATTATTACACAACGCCGGCTCCCCCTCCCCAGAATTCTGAGTGTTAAGCCAGTAAGACCTATAGCAGTTAATTCTTATGAGATTAACACATGCATTTTAATCTTCTGCTGAACCTCATGTTTGCTTCTGTTCCCTCCCTAGCTCTAGCCTCATATTTATAACTATGGCTTTCCCCTGTTTGCATGGGCCTGGCACTTCTCAGCATAACAGCCCTGCATTCTGTCCCCTCCCCCCTCCATTTGGCTTCCTCCATTAGCATTACCGCTTGGGGGTGGGGTGGGGGGCTGGGCACTCGGCCTGCCTGCCACTGTTGTTGATAGCAGAGATGGACCGTGCAGCCTGGCCAGTAGCCTTGGCAGCAGGGAGAAGCACCCCTAGCACTCCTCTCTCTTGCTCTGACCTTAATTCCCTGTCAGCAAGGGGAGGGGGGGGGTTGGCTGGAAGAAACTGTATGAAGGGCTCCTTGCCGTCCTGGTTATTCTTCCCAGGGCAGAATTGAAATGCATTGTGCAGACTATGCTTGAACAGTCAGGCCTTGCAGAAAAAAAATGTTATTCATTGCACACAAAGAAGCAGGACTGTTTTACTGGACAAGCTAGTGATCAGTATGGGACTTCTGGCAACTGTAAGGATAACTAACTTTACAAGCAGATTGATTCAACTAATAACACATCTGTTGTCTTTAGCTTGAAAAAGATCACCTCCGAGTCTGGTGGGAAGTATGAGTGCGTGTTCCAGACTGTGCCACCTGTGCAGCACGTAATCGAAGTCAAAAGTAAGTGATCCTGCCTAATGTTCACTGAACACCATTATACTATACTACTATATTATACTATTTCTGTACTATATTACCCATTATACCTAATACCATGTTCTAACCTGTCCTGTTATAACCTAAGACCTACATATTCCCAGCACTTTATTTGAATCTCATTATCGTGCCTTGCTGTCATAGCCCCTCCCCACGTTGTTGCCTACAAGCACTCTGAGAACGGCGACGAGCATGACACGATCTTGCTGACCTGTCTGAGCCGCGGCTACCCTCTCCCCACCAACTGGAACTGGTTTAAGTCTGAGGCAGATGGCACCCAATTGGTGAGTCTCTCCACGGCTCATTTACAACGGGTTCACATTTGGCCTTGTCAGGCCGAACCAAGCACACAATGAGCATGTGTTTGTATGCTTGTTTCTTTTGTTGAATACAGAATGTAAATGTATTAAACTGCATTTTAATGGCAAGAGTTGGGTTTTCTGGTCAAAGAGCCTCTTCAACTGACCGATGTTTCTGTAACCCTCAGCCTATCACCAATGGCACCGTGGACAAGTACGAGATCAAGAGCACCCCCAACAAGACGATCCTGTCCATCCAGAACCTGAACATCGAGATGGACAAGGGAGAATACGTGTGCTCCGGGACCAGTGAACTGGGCACCGCCAGCGATCGCATCCACCTGCGTATCCGCAGCCGCATGGCCGCCGTGTGGCCCTTCCTGGGCATTGTGGCCGAGGTCATCATCCTGGTCACGATCATCTTCATCTACGAGAAGAGGAGAAAGCCCGACGAGATCACCGACGGTAAAGCCATTGCGATCGTCCATGTTGCATTACAGACAGGTTTTGTCTTTTAGTTTCACAGGTGTTTCCATAGTGAGACAAAAACAATTGAAAACAAACAGTTAAACAATTCACTTGCCAAAACCATGGTCATTTTTCAGTGAGGAGTAAAGGTAATTGATCGACATTCCCTTGTTCTGAATCGTATAATGAGACATGGAAATGAGTAGCTAAAGCTTCACCATGTGGATTACACAAGAGTTTCCCAATCAAGTTGTAAAACAAATGTATCAAATAATACATTTTCTCATGACCGTAGGATCGATTCAATAATTTTGAGGTCTGATTTTCAAGACTATGACTCAGTTGTGAGAGAAAACTTTTATTTTTTATTATTTACACTTTTACCTCCTTGTTTGCGGCTGCTTTTGCGTTTTGGTAAGTGATCAAAAGTGCATGCGAGACTGAAGTGGTTGGCTGAGATGACCGCTTGGCAAGAGACTGTGCCTTCTAAATGACCACTTCCAACAGGAATGACCTCCATCACTTGGTCACTCTTTCACTGGCCTAATGAGCTACATCGAGAGCAGCCAAATTCATCTCATTGTTTTATTACTTCCTTAAAATTAAAATATATGTTCAGCCAATGAAAGAGTCGAATAATAACCAGATAATAGAAACTGCAGTCGTTTGAAGTGTGTGTGTGTGGAACAATTAACACCGTTTTTACATTCTCTCTGCATGTAATTTGCATTGGCAACATATAATCCATGTTAAAGATGAGCAGAGTTTATTTTGTTATTTGAGACCAATGTCTCCTACAATTGGTCTCATTTCTGACTTACAGCATCCAGCAAGTGGATAACCTAACCCTACATACTGGAATGCTTTCCTGCTGTGTTGGATATTAATATTTGCACTGCTTGGTTCTAATCCTTTGTGCCATTTGGCTGGATATTGCATGAGTTTACAATGATTCCCTCACGGCTAGTGTAGCTATTTCTCAATCTTTTGAATAGTTTCAGCATACTTGTGTATATTTGTATATGTTAGTGTTGCGTTACTCTTATCTCAAGGTGTTAATCATTCACAAATTCAAACTGAATCTGTAAAAGTATGACATGCTAACTAAATATATCATGACGTATATTATATTCTTTTTATGAAGGTGTTAATGATTCCCAAATAGAAACGTCCACAATAAACCTCAACTATAAAGTTGATCATCATGACCATACACTTTTCAGCGACGGTGGGCATGCTTATTAAATTTTTGGTTGCATTTTCGTTGCCTTGTCCAAGTCATGTTGTACAGACGATGCCACCCACCTGTGTTCAGAATAGGAAGAGAAGCATGTGTTTTGACCATGTTATACTGCCATCAACTGACTTACTGTTTTTTGGTTTACCTCCACTGCCCATATCCAGATGATGACTCAGGAGCTGCGCCTCTGTAAGTGGCCATGTTGTTTTCACTTTTACACTCTTTTCACTTTCATGTTTAGAATCACTTCAACTGCTTCCATGTGATTTCTTTAGCACATTATTTTGTTTTAGTACTTTTGTCTGTTTTTGTTTGTTACTTTATAACCTTCTTGCTACTCTGTCTTATGTTATTACAGGAAGAGCAATTCTGACACAAACCACAAGGACAAGAATGTGAGGCAAAGGAATTCCAACTAGGAGGATAAAGACGGGTGCGTATCACAGCCATTCATTTTCTTCAATTGCTCTGTCACCGTTGATCAAGGAGAACGTTTCATACTTTGAATGGGAAAATCTAAATGTATCAAACATGTACCAAGTTCACCGGTTTAGTCTCCAGTTTTGACACATTTCTCGCTTTTTTTTCTCTTTTCCAGGTATACATCTGGATGAAAACTATCCAGGATTTGAAACGCATTCAACTGTTTTGTGGCATATTATATAGTGCACCCTGCAATTTTTAAAATACATTTTTGTGCTTGAGTGATAATGTGAGAAATGGACAGATGTTTTATTATATATATTCCTCTCCATATTGTGCAGTCAGGGAACATATTTCCACTTTGTTTTTGCCATAGAAATATTGCATGCATTTTTATTGCTGTTCTTGGTAAGTGTTTGTAGTGAATAAACAGAAGTGGAAAGCTATAATAATGGTTATTTTCTGTAATTGCTAATGCTTCTGATAGTGACCCTTACAATTTCATACTCCGTACTACTGTATGTGTTGGATTGAAACACTCGTCAGGCAGCACCAAGTCTTTTTGATCCTAGTTACACCACTGCCGTTTTTCAGCAATAACCAAAATTCAATTCACTTTTGTTGTGTACCCTGACCCTACTCCATCGCACAAACCACCCATGGCAGTTCTTTATTTTGCCTTAACAAATTCTTTCTCCTGCTTTCCGAGATTGTTTGTTTTTGTTTTCTAGTTTCTCAGTTACATGTATAATTGGATGCATGCATGCATGCATGCATGTATGTACGAGTACACTGAAATGCATTACTATCATGTTTTCTGCTGTAAGTAATGCACTATAGTGAGATGGCAAAATATTGGTGTAATTCAACCTTTTCATTTACTTCTGATTTGTTTTAAGTCATTCTTTGACTTGATCGTGCTTTTCTTGTCATATGCACATCCAAATTAAAGACCTGTTAAGGACCAAGTGCATGAAGTGTAACATTTGTATGTTAGAAAATAACCAAAAATCAAAAGTAACTGATTCACACGGTTTGATTGGATGACAATTGATTTTGACCATCAGGAGTTTAAGTGTTATCTGAGAGGGCCATAACAGAAATGTGCCAGTCTTTTCTTGACTATTTAGTCGATTCAGAAGCCATAAAATAACTTCACCTGAATTGTATTGTGACTGAATGTGTTTTAAACTTGGTAAATATGAGTACTCTAGTCAAATGTGTAACTTATCTTGCCTAAAGCAAATAGATTGGACCAGATTGGCTGTAACTTAAATTTTAATAAAAGTTATGATTTGAGTTTGTCTCTTCTTGATACAGTGCAATTACAAAGGTACTTCTACAATGCACTTCTTAATGCAGGCATACCACTAGAGTATGAGCTACAACATCTTGGAACATTTTGTTCAAAAATAAACATGCATGGGCATGCCTACATGCATTTGATCATTAGCATGCTTGAAGACTGAAAAGAGGAACACTGCATTGCTGAACAATATAGACTGAGAAATCTTAATCTCACTTTTTGACATGGTAATGGTGAGAACGTACCGATATGTGGTGGGTCCTGGGCCAAACGAAACTCGGCATGTTACAGCACGTGGGGCACGGCATGTCAAAGTTTGGGATTCCCTGGTATAGGCGATCCACAATCGACTGTCTTCAGGTAGCTCCTGGTCCACTCAAAACATCAGTGCAACGTTTTGCTGTATTGGTTTATCGTTAATCTGATCACATGGGTTTATTTGAAGGAGTCAGTTAACCAATAATTTCTGTATGCTTGGCTAATCACTATAAAATAATTTTGTGCTAATTTTATTTAACTTTTATTTCTACTTCTTACTCGAGTATAGTATATAACGACTACTTTATCTGTACCTGTTGGTAAAATTCAGACTCATACCACTATGTAACGAGAGTAGTAGCCTAAAGTTATTGCCACAAGGTGGAGCTATTTATCTAAAAGATGAAGCATTATTTTTGAACATTTTATAATGGTCGAAAATAGCAAAATCAGTACTCGAGATATTTGGATTGTAACACTTCTATTGATTTGTGAACTCAGTGGTGTATCTGTCTGAGTCGAGCAGAGACATGCGAATACTTTAGTGGTTGTCTCTGAACTGCGACCACATACAGTATCATGTGGCCTATTGTTGTAGCCAACGGTAGATCCCTTGACGTCCCGTATCGATCTGTCCCCGTTCTTTTCTAGATATGGTGGAGACTCGACAGCGACATGGTTAGGCTATTGCCACCACAGATGTTTCCTAAAGTGAAAGAAAAAACAGCAGGGTGGGTCTTCTTAAATGAACACATTTACTACTGTTGCCATCGTCTGCCAAGGTCCAAGGTGCGCGCACTTGAACTTTCTTTGGGATGGCGACTGTAAATATTCACTCCAATGACCCAAAGCAGCCCTCTCTCAACTCACTGCGAGAATGGAAGTAGCGAGCGTATTACAATGTAGGCTATGCATTCACACCAGAAGGGGGAGCCTTGTGCACTGTGCGTTACAGCTTGACAACATGATCATCAGAGGCTCTCGCCAAAGGAAGAGTCCGCACCTTTCAATACCAAAGGCATCACAACCCCTGCTCTGTTTAGCCAGAGAGATGCTACTGTCAGCCCAGGCGGCTCAAACTACAGAAGAAGAAGAAGAAGAAGAAGAAGAAGGCAGGACGCAGCCCCGGAGGCAGCTGTAACCAAAATTGTCCACTGGTGCGATAGGCGAAGGAGCCACCGGTATGATATGCAATAAAAACGGAGATTGCAGAATGGACCCGAGTAGTTCAGGGAGCCTCTCCTCTCTCATCTCTAAGCAGGAGAAAAAGACAGATGGAATAGTTGCAGTGGATGACGACAAGGGCCAGGCTGCATGTAACTCCAATGCCTCAACAATGGACAGACATATTTCCTCCGTGGGGTCCTCCTTGGCACATGGTCAGGGCCCCGAAGTTCCCGGGGTCACCGGAGCACCAACCGAAAAGAAAGAGTCCAGAGTTTCCTTTTCGAATGCCTCCAATGTGAAAGAGTTGACAATGATCCACGAGAACATCCCCAAGCAGCGGTCCAGATGTTCTCTACCATTTCTGAAAGCAGAGGACGGCTGTCAGATCAGCCCAGACGACGGGGACCCGGCAGACAACCGGACTTACATGCAGCGACATTTCAGCTCCATACTTCAACCCGGGGTTAACAAATTCTCCCTCCGTATGTTTGGGAGCCAGAAGGCAGTGGAGAAGGAACAGGAACGCGTTCAATCGGCTGGCAACTGGATTATCCACCCATACAGCGACTTCAGGTAGGGGTCAATAGGCCACCATTGTTGGGTGAAAATGTATACTCCTGTCCTGGGCTAATTAATGTATCTAAACGTTATTACAATGGATCAATTGAATCCCTAAACTAGTATAGGTCTATTAAAATGATGAAAATTCAACTGAAAACACACGGATAACTGGGGTACACGTATGAAGTTGAGAAACTGTTGTTCAGTTTTATTTTGTCCAATCGTCTATCATCTCTACAAAAAGTTGTGTGACAAAAGTTGTGGCCGCTTCATATTAGGATGCAGATAGGCCGAGATGGGCCAGACGATCACATCTGAGTCACATTAAAGGATACCTTTTGAAATATGATTTGAGAACAACTGCGTATTTTGCACATCGGTTGGGGAAATGTTTTACGAGCTGTCCTCTACTGACGGTTCATCTCATCTTCAACATTGTGGACAAACAAGTCTGTGGACAAACAAGTCTGTTGAATTGTATTGAACATCACGTTCAGCACTAAGGACAGCTCCCCCGTTCAGCAAAATCACCAAGTGCGCTTATTTTATTTAAAATAAAATGTCGTTTTTAATTCTACAGCCTAATGTAGGCTATATGCCATCCCAAATAAACTACTTTTTAAATATATATATATATATATTTTTAAAAAGACAAATCTATCATATCACGGCGTCGATTAAGCTCTGGAGAGTTCATGACACACCTTTCAACTCTCTCCTCTAAAGGGTCTTCGGCCTGCTCTTTGCTGATCAGGCAACGACCGGGCCACTAAAACTGTATCAGGTGAATGATGAATGATATAAATAGGTCTACTTACGATCTGTCTAGCTAAAAGGGCCTGGCTTTGTGCGATGACAAGCACCTTTTGCAAAATAGTGGCACTTTTACTGTAAAAAGTATCTGCCATGGGAACTATCGTGGGCATCTTTTAATTACTGTGTAATTATGTTTGTAATTCGTCACCCCTCTACTTGCCCTTGGAATGGTCTCTGGGGGCAGAGAGAGAGAGAGAGAGAGAGAGAATGGAAGCGTGAGTGTTTGAGGGAGAGAGAAAGAGAGAGAGAGAGAGAGAGAGAGAGAGAGATGAAGAGAAAAGCATGGTTGATGATTCTCCTCCAAGTGCAACAATCAGTCATATTTGTGTATGATGAATGGGCCTATACAGCATGCTCCTCTGCCTCGGTGGTTGTGTCTGTGTCTATACCATGCCTCCTCTCTCCTCCCTAACCATCCCCTGTTGTCCTCCACCGCCAGGTTCTACTGGGACTTCACCATGCTGCTGTTCATGGTGGGCAACCTGATCATCATCCCCGTGGGCATCACCTTCTTCAAGGACGAGACCACCACGCCCTGGATCATCTTCAATGTGGTGTCCGACACCTTCTTCCTCATGGACCTGGTGCTCAACTTCCGCACGGGCATCGTGTTCGAGGACAATACGGAGATCATCCTGGACCCCAAGAAGATCAAGACCAAGTACCTGAAGTCGTGGTTCGTGGTGGACTTTGTGTCCTCCATCCCCGTGGATTATATCTTCCTCATCGTGGAGAAGGGCATCGACTCGGAGGTGTACAAGACGGCCCGGGCGCTCCGCATTGTCCGCTTCACCAAGATCCTCAGTCTGCTACGGCTGCTCAGGCTCTCCAGACTCATCCGCTACATCCACCAGTGGGAGGAGGTAGGCTCCGCGTCCTACTAGATAACTACTAGATACAGTACACCCACCAGTGGGAGGAGGTAGGCTCCGCGTCCTACTAGATAACTACTAGATACAGTACATCCACCAGTGGGAGGAGGTAGGCTCCGCGTCCTATTAGATACAGTACATCCACCAGTGGGAGGAGGTAGGCTCCGCGTCCTACTAGATAACTACTAGATACAGTACACCCACCAGTGGGAGGAGGTAGGCTCCGCGTCCTACTAGATAACTACTAGATACAGTACATCCACCAGTGGGAGGAGGTAGGCTCCGCGTCCTATTAGATACAGTACATCCACCAGTGGGAGGAGGTAGGCTCCACATCCTTATTAGATACAGTACATCCACCAGTGGGAGGAGGTAGGCTCCGCGTCCTACTAGATAACTACTAGATACAGTACATCCACCAGTGGGAGGAGGTAGGCTCCGCGTCCTACTAGATAACTACTAGATACAGTACACCCACCAGTGGGAGGAGGTAGGCTCCGCGTCCTACTAGTAACTACTAGATACAGTACATCCACCAGTGGGAGGAGGTAGGCTCCGCATCCTACTAGATAACTACTAGATACAGTACACCCACCAGTGGGAGGAGGTAGGCTCCGCATCCTACTAGGTAACTACTAGATACAGTACACCCACCAGTGGGAGGAGGTAGGCTCCGCATCCTGCTACTAGATACAGTACACCCAAGCAGAACAGCTGGCTAGATAGTTATTTAGCAGACAATTTTGTCCAAAACAACTTCCAGTGATTTCAGATACGGCATATGTCATTAAGGAGCAGTTCTAGGGGTAGACTGTGGACATTGGGGATCAAACCAAGTACCTTTTGGCAGGGTGCCACGACACTATCCTTCCTCGTGGTCTCGAGAACACGTGATATTTTTACAGCACCATATATATCTACCAGGAAATAATGATGTAAAAGCAACTCTATTGTGCCAAGTATGATCGATACATCTAGTCTACTACTAGAGTACACACAGCTCCTTGTTTAAGGTCCAGTAGGTTTGAAATAATAATGACGAAGTAGACTTGATTCCAGTGGCATTATCTCAACTATCAACAATGTGTCGGTAGGACCTAGTGTGTGTGAGGAAAAAAAACAGCAGACAGTTATCCACTTCTTATATGTGAGCAATGCACATGTGTTGATTGTGAAGTTAATTGAGGTTGTCACAGAACTTTATAATTCATACAAAGGTCTGATCATTCTGAATCATTCATGGAAATGATGGAAACTTTGCATTTGTTAAAGAGGGCTGTCTTCAGGAACATAAAAATCTGAAGTACTGATAGTACTTCTATTGTGGTTTTGAGAAGTTATATTTGTATGTGGCCAAGCTCAGATTGTATTGTTCCTCAATAGATATGCAGCTATACAAATGACCATATTTGGCTCTGTGTTGGTGTTGCTTTTTTTAGACTTCAATCTGCATATTACTGTACTTTGTCCCTCTCAATCTAGTTAGCTTGGATGCAACTGTAATTACCGGTTCAATTGTCTGTGATCACGGGCCAATTGAATCTGACTGAGCTCTGATCAGCCCAGCTCTCCTCAGCTTCTCTTAACTCTGGTCCAGCGTGGCTGGCGCCTCTCCGCTCAGCTTAGCCCAGCTCAGCCCAGCCTAACCTGCTCCCTCACACTGGATCCCCCCTGACGATAATCAGTGTGACTGACTGCTGCTGAATGTTGAGCAAAGCCTTAATCCAAACACGAGCAGGATGACTAAAGTATGCACAGTGCTAGTAAGCAGATTCGGTGCAGAGAGATGGATAGTATATACAGCATGGGATGGACAGTGTGTATGTGTGTGTGTATTTGGTGCTGCGTAGCTGTGTTTTTTATTTGTTTATCTTTTGATTACAGTTACAGTCTCCATGGGGGTTTTACAGGCACGCGTTCAAAGAATAGATTGATGGCACATACAACAGTGCGTGTGTGCACTCGTGTGTGTGCTAAGCATTGTTAGAAAGAGTACTATCTACTAACAAGGCAGCTAACATTTCAGAAAGCATGGCCATCCATGCAAGGGAAAGTGTTTTTCATGAGCTAAAAATAGTGTTACGTAGAAACCATGTATTCTGGCCAGAAACTGATAGTACTAACAGACCCTCCCTCCCTCCATCCTCTTCTCCCCCCCTCTGTGGCGTAAGATCACTCTATCAGTGGCTGCGATTGTAACTTGCAGTGGTAGCGGTGTGCTTTGACCCAGATTGTCCGGTGACAGTGACACATGCCCAGGTGCTGTTCTGGTGTCAGTGGTTTCACAAGATCATTAATCATGATGGAAATGGATCCTAATCACAGGGGCAGGGCAGCACAATTAATTTCCTTCTCTTCTGCCTCAATGGCCCACGGTCAACTGGCTAGAACGTGCCACGCTCCCCGGTAGTCCCAAGGTAAAGGAATGGGCACAGGGCGTCACCCCCAAAACAACGTCACTGTCAAAGCTAGTTTCATAGGAGACAACGGCAGAGGGAGCAGAGCTGTTAATGATGAAAGTGAACTGAAAAAATAGGTGAAAATCTAAATGGGCCTACGGTGCAGGTCTCTGTATCCTGGGGGTCTTTGACGTGCCAGGGGTGTTTGTAGACGCCGGCCCTGTGATGAGTGCCTGAGAAATGATCAAAGCATTCTCTTAGGCTTTTGTATTTTCCAAGATACTGTAGATTGGTTATTATTAAAAATATCACAAATGAGTTGAGCCATTGAGGGCTTAGTACATTGACAGTGACAGAGCACTAGGTAGAACACTTGCGTTCAATGACTCGACACACGCTCAGAGTTAGGAGTTAGGAATGTAGAAGATGATACTGACAAAGAAATGATGTATGAAATGCTCCTCTTGCAATAACCTACAACCAATGCAATGCAGTAACCTCTTCATATAAACTGCTTCTACGCAAACTTTGATGGCCAACCACTGCTACGCCACAACTATCTGTAGTCTCTAGTGCTGCATAAAAACAGTTCATATCCTTTAGCAGATGCACAAAACTGTTCAAAAACAAGCTACCCTCAACCCAAACACGGCCCAGAGGAAATAAACACAACAACCTGTAGCTAATTCCACCCGGAGTTATGGACTGTGCAGGTAGATTGCTTGTGTGTGTGTGTGTGTGTGTGTGTGTGTATGTGTAGGTATGTGTTTAGATCTGGTCTACTTCCAGCACATCTGACAAAGACTGAAAAAACATTGCTGCTTATGAAGCATTCTCACACAACAGTACTGACTGTGTGTGTGTGTGTGTGTGTGTGTGTGTGTGTGTGTGTGTGTGTGTGTGTGTGTGTGTGTGTGTGTGTGTGTGTGTGTGTGTGTGTGTGTGCGCAAGGCCTGGCAGATGGCCGGAACAGCCAGGAGGGCCACAGGGAAGGCTGTTCCTGACCACTACAGTTTTTCTTTAGCTCAAACCTAATGAGGTTTGATACACAGCCTCTTAAAGCCATAGCAAAATAGAGGTCCATGAAACACCTGTCCATTTGCTGTCATTGGTTCTAAAAGTAGCTTATAATGCTTATAATGTATGGGCTATTAACTCTGATGAATAATTCTAGGCTGAGGACTCAAGAGCTTCACCTTACTTCATCAATCCAAATCGCATCAGAGTTGGTATATGCTGTTCTGTAAATGCATCACCTTTCTTCAAACTCCCACTGGATGTAACATACCCATGATGTATTCTACTTTATATTTGAAGTATACTCTCTGTGAAAATACTCCCTCTCTCTCTCTCTCCAAAACTCTCCTCTCTTTCCCCACCTCCTTCTGCCCTCACCCGTTTCCTTGACTCCCTCCTTCCCTCTCGCCGGCAGATCTTCCACATGACCTACGACCTGGCCAGTGCGGTGATGCGGATCTTCAACCTAATTGGTATGATGCTGCTACTGTGCCACTGGGACGGCTGCCTCCAGTTCCTGGTGCCCATGCTGCAGGACTTCCCCTCTGACTGCTGGGTCTCCCTCAACAAGATGGTGGTGAGTGGCTGCAACTGTTGGCGTGTGTGTGTGTGTGTGTGTGTGTGTGTGTGTGTTTGTGTGTGTTTGTGTGTGTGTGTGTGTGTGTGTGTGTGTGTGTTTTGGTGTGTGTGAGTGTGTGTGTGTGTGTGTTTTGGTGTATTTGTGTGTGTGTGTGTGTGTGTGTG
>OOFB01006403.1:0-18760 GCA_900323305.1 Trachyrincus murrayi
TTGGCGACTCAATTAACATGACTGAAACACGTGACAAGCACCTTAGCTGCTAGCAATATAAAGTTAGCTAACTAACGTCAATGGCCAGAATGCGGTGCTCACCGGGGTCCAGAGGATTTAACCAGTGTATTCCATATGTAGACATGACATTTTTCAAACCCACCATTAACAATTAACGTTATGTTTGCCCATTAGCGCTGACATTTGCTGCCTAATGTTAACGTTACTTAACTAGTGATGCAGCATAACGTTATCCAAAGCACGACCGATTAATTACAAATTTAAACATGTAATTACGGCAAAGCCAAATTCCTATACAATATTCAACCAAAAATACTCACCCTTTTGGACGTTAAGTTTCACTTGTTGAGTAATGTTGGTCGACGTAGAAGAACAAGTTTCTTTAGGTTCAGTGGTAAGATCGCTTGCCATGGGACATCGGTTTCAAAATGGTGGATGAAAAACTCCAAGCAGAAGATGAAAGCCCCTGCAAAATTGCTCGGTAGACCCTGTTCAACTAAGGAGTCGAAATGCGCATGCGCAAAGTAGTTGGCCTGGCCTCAACTGGTCTTCAACTACAATTTATGTATTTTGTCAACACAGGTTATGTATTGAGGCCAACTTTTAACAAGAACGTAATAAAGTTAGTTGAAGCAATTACTTTGATATAGTTAACGGTGCAATTAAATATTTTTTGTTCAGTTGAATTAAAAATCGTATTTAGGCCAGCAATTTCAAGTTTTCGTTTTTACAGTGACTTAAAACATATGGTGCACCATTTTTCAGTGTAGGCCTATAGATGCACCAGTGTCTAAAATGTCATGCAGACTGCAAAGCAGTCCAGATATTTCTGAAAACACATTTTCCCTAAAAGATTCTAAAGGCTATGATAAATAATCATTGAATGCATTGTTTGTTTGTTGCGCCGCTGCTGGATGCATATATAAGGGAAAACACTGCATTATTATCTCAGCCTGATTTCCCAAGTGAGTTGAGCTGTCCATCCCACCTAGTAGTGCTGACTGAACCTCATACTTTTTAGGAAACCCCCCTCATTTAAATGTCAGTGATTGGAGTTTCTCTCTGTCTGTCACGATCTACAGGGGAACCCAAACGCAGGACACAGATGCCGAGTTGTAGTAAACAATACAATTTATTGTTTTTGAAACACAGGTGGTGTTTGGCAATTGACGGGTTGTCAGACAAGCAGGGGTTCGGCAACAGGCGAGGTAGTCAGACGGGCAGGGGTTCGGCAACAGGCGAGGTAGTCAGACGAGCAGGGGTTCGGTAACAGGCGAGGTAGTCAGACGAGCAGGAGTTCAACAAGCAGTGAGAACAAACCTGGGAACAGGCAAACATGCTGGAATCCGCAGTGGCTGAAACATCGATCTGGCGATGAGTGGATGTAGAACCGGAGTAGATATACTGTTGGGGTTGATGAGTAGATGGAAAGCAGCTGTGTAGACTGGATAGGTGAGTGAGTTGCAATTAGGAAGCCGGGGGAGTGTCAGAAAGGAAGCCACGCCCACAAACACACAAACATAAAATACTGAGGGCATTGCCGTAGCCATGACACTGTCCCACTACATACTGCTTTTGCCTTACTTATTAGAAGAGAAGAAACTGAAATTTGCTGAATGGATTGAACAAAGGCAAATCCACGGTTTTATTAATTCCGGATGAAGGAACGAAATGGAGCCCTCCCTGCCAATTTCTTATTTAAATAAAATGTCTTATTTCAGACTAACATAATTGTCCCTTATATTCAAACTTGACATTAATTTAACTGGAAACATTCATTTGTTTTACTGTATGCCTGTATCTCAACAGCAACCATGCTCGTGCTTTTCATCTTTGATTTTTTACCAAAAAAATAAAATGGCTGGTAGGAAGCTTGTGTTGCTAGTGAAATTTTTTATCCACCAGCAACAATGGCTGGTGACCGAAAGATAATATCAGGCAGGTTTGCTTCTGCATTACCGACATCTTCTGGATTAATTTGGCCAGTCTCTCCCTAAATTCTAATTAAGAACCATGTTTTACACAACAAAATAAACACTCTATAGTCACCCAATTAATAGTCTTTATCAACCAAAATAGTTTATTTGAAATCTGCAACACTGATGCAAATGTATTGCATCAGTTGCAGATTTCAAATAAACTATTTTGGTTGATAAGACTATTAATTGGGATAACAGCTATCGTTTAAGCTACAACTAAAATACATCTTACATGCTGTACTACATCTCAAACAACCCTCTATTGAAGAAAAGGAAGCAGATTACAAAAACAGATTTATTCTTATACAGCCATTTGAAATGCAAGACTTCAGTTGATCAGTAGCCAGCCTTGGGGGATCCCTTCCCCCAAGGCTGGCACAGCGCAAGCACAGCGCAAGCACAGCGCAAGCAAGAAGGTCCTGGGTTCGATTCCTGCCTGGGGCACAGATGACTCTGGGGTGCCTAGGTGGGTTATCTCCTGGGCCTTTCTGGGTGGAGTTTGCATGTTCTCCCCATGCTCACATGGGTCTCCTCCTATAAAAAAGAACCATGTGAAAAAACCCAGTCCTATCCGTGACGAAGATGGACATTACACCTGGAATTGGTGCCGGTGTTGGAGGCTGCCCGCTGTCCCTGGAGGAGGGTCGGCGGGGATGGGAAAAAGCGGAGAACTCACTCAATTTGGATACCCTGTGTGTGCGTTGTGTTCAGGCGGCCCCTTGCATGCGTTGGTGCATGTGCACCCCGAATTGCGTATATAAAGTTCTTCTTCTTAACAACTGGCATGACTTCTCCAGGGGTGTAGCTGGTTTGGACGTAGACTTTTCTGCCATGCTGGAGCTGAAGGAGTAGACTGACTCCAGGTCAGAGATATCGCTCCACACAGGGCCTTCCTCCAGGTCCTCAGAGTTGCCTTCAGGACCATCTGGGATAGGGTTATAAGCAGCAGAGTACAGACCACCGTGCTGAGCCCAGCCAGGGTTTCCAGCATCAAAAGAGGAGTCACCATTTGAGTTGAGGCCACTGTAACCACCGACAACACCATCCTGGAATATGGTCTTGTTGCGATCTGCTGCCAGAAACATACACTGTGCTATCTTTACCTCCGTAGTCAACAGAACCGTGAGGACTGCTGTACTGAGTCAATGTTGGGGAAGGTTTGTTTGAGCCAAAACCTACAAGTAGAACATCATATGATCATGATCCAAATTGTTGTTCTTTATCTGGAAAAATATTGCTGAATTTAGTTCTACCTTCCACTGGGAGGGAAAATACACCTCCAATCAGACATGACAGCCATATTAAGCTGAGAATAGATTCTGCTATATTTTAGTCATACAGTTGGAAAAAAAAGTTCATAATTAAGGGTCAACACAATACACATCTTACCTCAACGAGATTTCACAATGTCAAAACGTTTTGCTGGGTTAAAGGTATGCTATCCACAAACCAATTCCCCAGGCCCAACAAAGCACTATCTGAGAAATAACCATGGTTCTTTTAAAGGATTGTTAACTCTTTCAATTGATGACTGATTAACCACACCTGTTGATCTCACTCTGCAGGTGTGGCCGTGTCTCAATTGCAAAGAGGCTTCCTATAACCTTGATGCCTATTTAGGACACTGCCTTGTTAGGTAGGCTACCTTCTTTGTGAAAGTGCTTCACAAAGTGAAGCCTAACAACCTAACAAGGTAGTGTCACGTATCAGCGCAAAAAAGTGATGTTGGGCAGGTGTCAATTTACAATGGGGAGTGACATCAAAGGAGCATCTTTAAAAAAAATAAAAAAAAGATTAAATAAATTAGGTATGAGGTTAGAGATGGTTACTTTTAATAGGTATTGGGTAAGAGATGGTTAAGTTTAGGTATAGGTTAGATATTGTTAGGTTACAGATGGTCAAGTTTAGGTATTAGGTTACAGATGGTCAAGTTTAGGTATTATGTTACAGATGTTCAAGTTTAGGTATTAGGTTACAGATGGTTAAGTTTAGGTATTATGTTACAGCTGTTCAAGTTTAGGTATTAGGTTAGAGATGGTTAAGTTTAGGTATAAGGTTAGATATGGTTAAGCTTAGGTATTAGGTTAAAGATGGTTATGTTTAGGAAGCAACACGTCACCAGCCAATTACAATGCGATTCTGGGCAGCGTGGGTGGGTCTTACCAGGACCAGTGGCGGGATCCTTAATCATGCACCAAGGAACTATCTGATGCTTCCTTGAAATATTGCCAAATCTAGGAACCTTGTTAGGATGTTTCCTACTGAATTGGGAATCCTACGCAGCCATATTACCTACATTTACCACCTATTTAGGAAGCATCCAACTGAGACATAGCCATTGACTATTAGCCATTACTCCAATTTAAAGGAGAGCCAAAAACTTGACCCCACTATCTTCTCAGTAGATGACATCCATGAACATCTCATGGCACTGAAAGCATAACTTTGAATGCCTGAACTATACACATTTAAGTGGTGCCTATGGGTGCAATATGTAATACTGGCAAGACCCGACAAAGTTTGCATGGTACCCAAACGTCAAATGGCCATTTCATAGCCCAATAGGGGAGTGCTTATTGAAGCAACTTCCAACTGCAGAGAAATGTCAGACAGCATATTCTCATATACATTATCTGCTGTAATGTTTTCGCCAACTTGCCTTTATCTTACATTAAAAACATCACTGCATTTGCATACCTCTTTTGAAATACAGATCTGCAGCAGGTTCAGTATGTTGAATTACAAGCAAGTGTGTTGGCCTATGGACAGTCAATGCCCAGCAGGAGTACCTTGTGCTATGGACGCAGTCATCAGGATAACATGGCTACAACTAAAGCACATCAGCAACAAAACTGCATGTAAAGTAATCCTGAATTAAAGCAAAGGCAGATTTAAAAAACCTAAGATGTATTCTTATACAGCCATTTGAAATGCAAGACTTCAGTTGATCAGTAGCCAGCCTTGGGGGATCCCTTCTCAGGCCTTTGTGGAACAACTGGCTTGTCGTTGGAAACTAGCATGGCAGGAGGGGGGGCCAGGACCTCTCTTTGTAGCTGGTTTGGACGTAGACCCGTCTGCCATGCTGGTAGCTGGACCTGGAGCTGAAGGAGTAGACTGGCTCCAGGTCAGAGACTTCGCTCCACACAGGGCCCTCCTCAGTGCACTCCTCCAGGTCCTCAGAGTTGCCTTCAGCACCATCTGGGATGGGTATTCCAGATCACCGTTCTTGGCCCACCATCCATGGAGTAGTCACCGTTTGAGTTGAGGCCATCTGAAGATATTGCTTCATATTGTTGATTTTATGAAAAGATAGTCAGGTAAGCACAGTTCTACCTTTTACTGGGATGGAAAATACACCTCCAATCAGACATGAGATCCATATTAATAGATTGAGAATAGATTTCAGCCATATTTTATTCAGCTTTTTTTTCTTTTTACACAACTCAATAGACATCTTAACTCAATGAAACTTCACAATGTCCAACCATGTCGCTGTGTTTAATGTATTGCACCACAAACCAATTCTCCAGGCCCTACTAACAAATGTCTCTGAAAAATGCTTGCTTTCAATTGATGACTGATTAACCACACCTGTGGATCTTACTCTGCAGGCACATTGATGACAATAGACCCTTTTCACACAGGTGTAGCTAATAATATTAATTATGGGTCTGACCCCATAGATGCAGTAGTTGCATGAGCTGACTTAAAAAGCTATAGATATTTGATGATACATTTGTTATGACAAAAAAAGATTCAAAAGAAGGTATTTTATAATATAATGTAATTCCCAGTGATATACTCATCTGTTTTCTGTTGAACCTTAGATATTATGTCTACACTCAAATTGTTAAAGCATGCTTAAAAATATAGAAATAGCATATCTACATTTCTTATATTCTCAAAACAGTCAACTACTTCTATGACCTACTTTTGTCATAAATTCCCTTGACATAAATCATGAGGTGGTTCTATATATCCTATGTTTATTTTGCTGTTTTGAACTCATGGAATAGCTTTGTGATGTGGTCTGGATGGACGCCCTGGTAAGGGCCCCCATGCCCATGCCAGCAACATGTTAGGCTGCAGATACACAAGGAAAAAGGGGGGGGGGGGCTGTCGACAAACTGTTAATTGGCTCACAGCCAGGCCTTTTTAGCCTCCGTGTTCATTCATGTTCATGGCTGAGTTTAAATCATCTGTATATGTTCTCAGCTCTATTTAAACTGAAACATAGCTTATATCTTGACTGTTATCCATAAATATACATGTGTTTTAAACAAAGTTGGATGACATTTTATAGAGTTTGTCTCAAACTTTAAGGGTTTGGGTTTTTACACGTTTTGAATCTGGTGTGGATTAATTTCTCTTTCTCTCAAACACATCCTACATTCTGGGTGGTCTTGGGCTGGTAAGAGAGAACCATTAGTTCAGTCTGATGAGCCACATCCACACCTGACCGCATTAGCACCTCAGCTGGTAGCAATATGGAAACTTTAACCAAAGAAACGTTTTGTGATGAGATTCAAAGCGATTTCACAAACTTCAATATCTTCAGAAAGGTTGTTTTGGTGAGTTCATCGTGGGGTGTAAGTGAGCCGTGGACTTCGGTGATCCTTCCTAGTACCAGTGGTGTGTGTTTGGTATGCATTTTACAGGTGGTAAAGCAATCTAGTCCCTCACTGATACTGAGGAAGATATAAAAGTATTCAAGTCATTTCATTTAGGCTGCAGTACATTTCTATTATATGCTTGTGTCATGATCTGTGGGACCCAAACGCAGAATACAGATGCCGAGTAGTGTAAAACATAATTTATTGTTTTTGCAACACAGGAGCGGGTTAGGCAATAGACAAGTAGTCAGACAGGCAAGTGTTCTGCAACAGGCGAGGTAGTCAGACAGGCAATGGTTCGGCAACAGGCGAGGTAGTCAGACAGGCTAGGATTCGGCAACAGGTGTGGTAGTCAAACAGGCAAGGGTTCGGCAACAGGCGAGGTAGTCAGACGGGCAGAGGTTAGGCAACAGGCTTGGTAGTCAGACGGGCGGAGGATCGGCAACAGGCGAGGTAGTCAGACGGGCGGGGGTTCGGCGAAGGATGAAGGATGCTTGTTTTTCTCTGATTTTGGATGACACATTCATTGTTTCTTTAGTCAATTCTTTAAATAAGCAAAACAATTATTTTTAGCAAATATAGACTGGTTTAAAATGAGTGTTCCAATTCGTTGTATTTATCTCTCAAAGTGCAAGATTAGTTTAGTCAACAATTTTGGGATATTTTGGTTCTTAAGTTTTACACTTAATCACTTTCCATGTCTTGCTGTTTATTTTAATGATTGCATTTATTTTGGCAATAGCAAGAAGAAATCCCAAAATTGTAATTCAAAATATTGTATTCTATGTATATTTCTTAATTTAATATATTATAATAATATATTGAGTTAATATATCATATATAAATAACTCTATACCTAAATATAACAAAATAAATTGTAAATATAAGGAAAATAAATGAAATGCTTTACCCATCCTAAGCTGATAAGCAGCTACTCCAGTCTTATTCAGAGGGCAGAGATGGGGGCAGCCTCTGTTCGGCTGCTCTTGGCTGCTACCTTGTGGACGATATCGCAGAGCCCTTCACACTTGTTCAACCTGATGGAAGCCGGGTCTGACTCCGAGTCAAACCTACGGAATTTCACCACCGGTGTCACAGCAGGAGGAAGCGAGCCATCTCGTCCAAGGACATGACCGTGCTGTTGGACTACCACAGCCGTGTCCGCTCCCAGGTCTCCCCTCCAGCTGCTAATATGGAGTACATGGTGAGGCTCCCACAGCTGCTACTGGAGCCTAAACAAAACACACTGCCTCTGTTCACTCGCAAACTGGGGGTTTTGCATCATACTAGCAGGGTCAACTTACTTACATTACGTTTTTCAAAATAAAATAGACATCAAGGGGCCTTTTTTTAAATTATGAAAATCAGTCATGGACATGGTTCACGGTTTGGTAACTCAAAATAAATATAAATAATATATATGTCTGAATGGACCATCTTAATTGTCTCAATTGTGCCTTTAAATAAGTCTCTCACGAAATATCTCCATTCCGTCTTATCTGTCTATTCTGTGTCCTTTATTTCCCACAGGTATGGGATGAGAGCCTCGCAAAATCAGCTGACTCCTGGGCTTCCCGCTGTATATGGGAACACGGCTCAACACAAGCCATGAGATACAACCTTTCCATCAGATCTGCATGGTATGGAACAGCAATGATATTATCGGCCTTGTTTACCTAGCGGCCATCTTGGTTCTAAACTTCGGTTTTCAGTTCCCCCACCCAGCTAGCTAAGATGGAACCAAAATGGCTGCATAAGGCAGGTGAATAAGGCCCATACAGTATGATGTCAAAATACGAACAGCACACGGAAATGTTGGTGAAAACTCTGGCTGCAAAGGTTTG
Organism: Trachyrincus murrayi; assembly: GCA_900323305.1. Lineage (NCBI taxonomy): Eukaryota > Metazoa > Chordata > Actinopteri > Gadiformes > Macrouridae > Trachyrincus > Trachyrincus murrayi. Next base: position 8,458 of record OOFB01006403.1, read on the forward strand.
CATGAGGGTGTGTAATAGGTTGACCTTCTAATTGAACCAATAAGCTGGTGGTTGTTGTGCTGTGCAACAGGTACCATTCAATCCCAGAACTGGTGAGGTCATGGCACAACGAGAAGCAACACTTCTCCTACCCTTACAGATGCAGCAGGTCGGTGTGCTCACACTACAAACAGGTACACAGCTGCCCTCTTTGTTTCATCCTCCTTCCTGAATGCACAAACAAGGTCATCAGTTCATAAGGGTGGAAATACCATATTACCGTATTACCCATAGTATGGTGAGTTGTATCACCATGCCAATGATATGCAATGATGATGACTCCCAAGTTTTTTTTTCATTGCATTTATTATAAAATACATGGATATTGGATGAGGGTGTTTGTTGGTAGATTCAAGAGCTATAATTTGAGTGCAATTTGTTAGAAATGCCTTAGCTATCCATCAGCTATTAGTGAGTGAAATACATTTTTAGTTGACTACGCCTGCCTCTGTATGAGACAATTTCGATTTTAGACCATGCCTGCCTCATTTCTGACCAATGAGGGCATCTTTTAAATCTAATCAAAATCTTGCTCTCTTCTGCTCTTTTCTGCTCTCTCTCTTTACAACTCTCAAATTGTGCCTTTAACAGCTTTAACAGAAAGTGCTATTGGGGTTTGTGACCTGCTACATGTTGAGTGAGGTGAGGTCAGTCTTAAAACGTGATGTAAATGGATCTATCTCTATCTCTGGCACTGTTCGGATAGTGTGGGCCAGCACCAGGAGGATGGGATGTGCTGTGCAACAGTGTGCAAACATGTGTTTGGAAGCTTCTGGAAGGAGGCAACGCTTCTGGTCTGCAATTACGCTATAAAGTAAGTGCTTTTAATGACTTTGCTTATAAATATGGACACAGTCACACACATAGACATGTACACATGTGTATGCATGCACAAGGACGCAAATACAGACACAGACTCACACATTCACACATGCGAACATACATGTGAATACACACACACAAACTCACACACACGTGTGCAATGTGTGTTTTCCATGCACCATGCATCTTGCTGCTTGGTGCGTGTTGCATCAGCTACATAAAAAGGTCTTCAATGATATTGAATGCGGACTCATTCTAGATGCAATAGCTGTCTAACAGTGTGGTGTGTGTGTCTTGGCAGGGGGAACAGGGTGGGAGAGGCTCCCTACAGGGTGGGAAGGCCTCTGACTGTCCGTCCAGCTACGGAGGCTCCTGTTGGAGAAACCAGTGTTTAGGGAACAGAAAGAGCAGGAGACAATGAAGCCACTATAGGGAACACTGAGTACATCTCAATTTACTGTGTCCTGTTTTCACACCCAAAACAATCAAAAGATAAAATCCCATGCACAACAATACAAAAATAACTGGGGTAATATGACTTTTATATACAAGAAGATTCTTTCTTTTGATTTTACAAATATAGTTACCACTACTTTTATGACCAAACTATGACATGTATGAATTAATTTGTTTAGTTTAGTTTATTTGAGAGAAGGGACCGTGCAAATTAATAAATACGCATGGTATAAAAATGCCAGAATTAGCCAAGAGGCTATTTCTCATCAGTAGTCCCTGGCCAAGGTGTTAAAGAGGCTTCCTAAAATACATCAAAGCAAAAACAAAACAGGACATGCAGTTTAAAGATTGGAAAAGGACACACAGGTGTTAAAAACACATTTCAAACAAATATACATATAGACAAACATATGCAGAAAATCCACATATAGAACAACATTGCAAACAAGCAGGACATATAGAAAGCAGCAGCAGCAAAAAGAGTTTAGTGCTGACATTCAAATCTTTTGAGTTTAATTGAATACAAATAATTTCCTTAGTAAACATATTTCATCCTGCCTAATAGTCTCAATCTATTCATATACAAATGTTTCTTTATTTGCACTGTAAAAAATATCTTGTTAAAGTGAAAATTGTAAAACAAAACAAAAAAAGACTAAAAAGCACTTTTGTGCTTAATCTTTTGTTTCTACTTGTTTTTGTTGAATTTTTGTTGTTTTTATGATACTTAAATATTTTTTTAATGCAGCTGACTTTTTTTAAACCTTTTTTACATTATTTATTTGTACAATGTACAGAGAAATCTAAACAGATAAAAAACAGATAATTTTAAAAAAAAAAAAGACTTAATATCTGGGTCTCCGTATCTCACTATCAATAGTACTGCTGTCCAATACTTGTGTTTATGCGCCACAGGAAGCATTCTGCCTTGCTCTCTCATCGCTCCATTAATCCTCAGAGAACATCCCTGCTATAAAACAGGAGTCTAATGCAGCTTTTATGGCCATAAATAGGAGGGAAAACCACCCGTATACCTGGCGGATTCAACCATGGACAGGCTGACAGGCTGGCGCACGGACGAATAGACAGATGAACAGAAAGAGGTGGATAGACATCTTCCTTTCTCTGCACGCACGCACACACGCACCACACACACACACACACACACCACACACACACGCACCACACACACACGCACCACACACACACATACATCAGATGCCTTCACATATGCAAACCACTGCCACAGAAATTTAATGACATTTTGGAAGTAAGAATCCATGAACAACTATGTGTCATCTAACAATAGTGAAACTTATCAACAACAATAATGTGACAGCAATTAAACTACAGAATCTCTATGGTGTAAGACTTACTTATCACTATTTATTTAGGTCAGTCATTTGTCATTACTTCAAGCTTTGCAAGTAGTACACTTAACGGCGCCATGGATGTGTGTCTGTAAGATTATTGAGATGAAAATTTCACACAGCTGTTTGGCTGGAGATGCCGCTAAATTGTGGCTCCTTCCTAAAATGAAATGGGAGGCATGCAAAGGCGAAATTGAATTAAGAGCTCTGTGCAAGAGGCCATGGCAGGCTTGCAGCTGAAATGCCAATGGGTTCATTCATTGCAACCATTTGTCTTAAAGCTTATTTTAAGATGGGTGGTTGTTCGTTGGGCTGTGTGGTTATTGGCCTATGTTGGTTGAGTTACAATGCTAGGAAGTGACATCACTCTAACTCACAACATGGCTGCCAACGCATGTAGACAGTACACATATCTGCAGCCGCTCAGTGTGTTCCACGCCTCTCTCTCTCTCTCTCTCTCTCTCTCTCTCTCTCTCTCTCTCTCTCTCTCTATATATATATATATATATATATATATATATATATATATATATATATGTGTGTGTGTGTATATATGTATGTGTGTGTGTGTGTGTGTGTGTCCCTCTCAGCCTTATGCCTTTCCTTTGCCTATCATTTTTATATAAACTAGTTAAAATTTTGCCAGAGTATTCATTTGCTAATCCTACATTCTGAAAAATAGTCTGATGAAGATGATGGGCGGGGGGCCGAGGGGGGACTAGATAAAAACTCATAATAACTTAACGTCTATTTGAGTTTCATCTTGTTGCCATGGTTACAGCTGCCATATAGATTGGTGTCCATACGAGCCTGGTTACTGTTTAACCTCTCCACCCACATTTGCCCAGATTAGGTGAATCAATAAGATAAGAGTAGCACCAGCGGCCTTACCTTGCACCAACACCCTTCTCACACTACAGCAGCCTGCACAAACTTCCATATTTCACACCTTGTGCTTTGCGAATGCAGAAGGAGGGTATAGAGGTGTAAAGTAGATGCTTTGAAGCGGAGGAGAGGAGCGGAAAGAAAAAGAAAAGACAGCATGGTCAACGTGAACGCACAGGTGACTTCGAGTGTGGAGCTTCCATTTGGTGAGTACACTGAGTGCTTTGGCTGCTTTCGGTGGAGAAGGATAAAGTGTGACGACTGCTTGTGTTGATTTTTGTTGGTTTTAAAGTGTGTAAGAGTGTACTTCACGCAGTGATACTTCTGGCTTTGACAGCACACTGGCTTCAGTTCCCAGCAGCTTATCTGGTTGGATCTGGAATATGATTTTACTTTAGCCTCAAGGCTTCTATTATGGCTGCAATTTATGAAGGTGTGTCCTGGGCTATCTGTAGATTTACAATGTTCAAGACAAGACCATGAGTCTGGTGACACTGAAGTGCTGGGTTTTCGATAAAGGCTGAGAGCTCTGAGCACTTTCATTTTAGAGGATGCTGACAAATATCTCGGCCTAGGGAGAGACACGCCATGCTCTGCTTATAGGGTGAAAGTAAAGGTGACAGAAACGAATGATGAAAACACCTAAACACTTATACCTTTATATATAGGTTGTTGCCTTGGGCTCTGTATGGAGTTATGAGCGCATTCAGTACTGTATGCCTCTGATACAGCAGGCTGTACCTCTGACAGCCAACCAGTTGTCCTGCTCACCCTAGTCCTTCCACACATGTACACTGTACACTTTGTATTCGTGTAGCGGCATTTAACAAGATCCTCTTTCTATTCTGTTCTTCATAGTATTTTATGAAAAAGGATGTTTTGCATAATAGGGGTTTACCCAAGGCTCTGCTGGGCTGATGGTTGTATGCCAGTTGCCTTTCACAGCTTGGATTTGCACAAAGAAAAGCAAGGACACACTTTCTATTTTTTCACACGGACTATTTTTTATTATTAACACTGCTGGACAATGCAAGGGAGGTTCAACAGATTCACCTCAGCACAGACTGTCTGGAATGGGATCAATTCCAGGGTTAAATGCTATTCATAGCTACATTTTTAATATTGACTGGAAGTGATCTTCATTGTTGGATCTTCATTGTCCTTCTGTCAGTGATGGGCATTCCGGCTCTCTTCAGTGAGTCAGATCATTTGGCTCAGCTCACCAATAAGAGCCAGCTCTTTCGGCACCCATACAGCTCTTTGTTTATTAATGTTTTCATATACAAAATGTGTTCAATATCGGTTGTTTAGTGCCCATTTAATGTGATGACGAATTGTATTATAGTTGTGTCTTTCTACGATATGTTGGGTAGTATTTCATTTTGTTGGATGAAATTATACATGGCTGGACATAAGGCTACAGTATTGAAAACGTGGCCTATGTCAGTCACTATGATTGTTAGTCATTACTACCTAACAATTGTTAATGTGGAATTTATCTAATCTATTTCTAAATCAGGTTTTGTGAAAAGCAACTGGCTACCCAGCCACTGACTTTCCCACACTTTACTGCAATAATGTATATAAAAACTAAAAACTCTTTCACCTCTTCAGATAGGCAAGTCCGGCTCCCATAGTTCACCCATGGGAGCCATGTGTGTATGACAGCAAAAAACAACAACAGCTGGTATGAGTATGGCAATAACACTATGACACCACACTGAACCAAACTGCTATCTGGAGATCTGTAAAGAGGGCTCAGGATGATGCATTGAGGCACCCATTATTCACCTTAGAGCTGCACCTTTTGAAACCCAGCTAAGATTTGAGGATTTGAGGAGTTCTGCTTGTATTCTAGTGACTAAGATCGTCTTCAGAGTGATGATGACAAACCTTTAATCCAATGGCGGCCCCCGGGGGGACCCACTGCTGTTTTAGATATATGCTATAATGTATAAATACAACTATAACCTTGACTGACAGAGAATTCATGCAACTGTTACTTGGTCCTATAGATACCAAGAGATGATCCATTGATTGGCTCCATGTCTGGAATTCTGCAAATGTAGCCTTTTTTGCTAACCATATGTAGCAACCTCATGAAATGTTTTCTGGTGGACACCACCATCACCACCACCACCACCACCACCATCACCACAATAATACCTTTGTCCACGTCATTATTTTTTAATAGAGTTTAACTTTGAGTTGATTTATTATGAAGAAAATACATTTTATGAAAGGATTTTTCTTTGCTAAACATCAGCAAACTAGACAGATCATCCAAAACCAGAGCATTCATGTAACCAATACATTTCCTTGGCAGCTGCATTCCTTAAGCTACTTGGGCTGATCTATGAGTGGCCCAGATCAGTTTATTTAGCCCTTCTATGTGGAAACAAATAGAACAGCCACTGCTTATAGGTGATTTGGAATCGATAATTATGCTGACACAGAATCCAACCTGTTAAACAATATTGGGATCTCTGAGGGTTTAATATTACCTTGTGTTGAACCTAACCATAACCCTAAGCCTGTTATTAAAACATGTCAGTAATGAGATGCTGGTAGCCTACACCAAAACGTGCTTCGAATCGAACATCGTGGTATTCTTATTTGAAAGTATTTGAATGAATGGTATATGATTATAATAGACCCCTTTCACAGAGGTGTCATGGTGGGACAAACACCGGTGTCACTCATAACACTATATGGGTCTGCTCTTTTTATGTACCACGGGTAGTAGACTTATCTTCAATGGTGTCCTACGATGATGCCTCTGTGAAAAGGGTCTGCACAGCTTGTGGGGGTTTTAAATAACATCTGTGGGGTAATGAGATACCTTGTCAGTTTTTAAATGGGAAGTATATAGTGAATACAGGTAGATGCACATTAATAACTCCAGTTGCAGGAGGGGGATGAGCCAAATAGACTTAGTCTTTTTCTGGATGACCATATAAAATGGACAACATGGAAATAATACCTACCTCTTTGGAATATGACCCAGTTTAGGGCTGTTTATTTCCTTTAAAGTAAGGTCAACAGACCAACTCAAACAAAAACGTCATACATACAAATTTTAAATAACATCATGTCACAGAGGATTAATCGCCCAACGGTCACAGCTTGGACAAACCCTTTCCCGTGCCGTGCTTGTTTGCAGAATCAGTTGGTGAATGTAAACACAACAAAAGCCATTTGACAGCCCCTCAGCGACCCATGTGTTTGCCTAGAGAAATGGATGACTTGGCGGTGGTTCTTCACTAGCGAGCTATAACCACACATTACAGTCTCCGTATGAATGACTGGCACGGAGTCAACAAGATGTTTTAGATCCTGGACTCTGTGGCCTATATAAGCTACAGATTGTATAATATTGTGTATTTTAATTAAGTTCTTTGACTTCAGCTAGAGCTATGTTGTTCCCTTAGAATATAATGACATGCATACATTCATACATTAAGTTGGTGGGGTAATTGTGTGAGGCAAAATTAAGAATCCAGGAGCATAGATTTCACAGGAGAAAGGTTTTGAGTAAAATATGTTATTTTTTACTTAATAAAATCTGAATACACAAAGCTTTGGCCAAAAACAAGCACATATTGGACACAAGGAGTAGCTGCATAAGCCGCAGGTAACAGAATGAAGGAATATAGGGGACTTAAATACACACTTGAAAAAACTAATTGACAATAAATTGGGAACTAAAGTATTCTAGGGGGACCTCTAGTGGATAAAACTAAAACTAGGCCTGGCATGGGGGTAATTTCAGCATGTGTAATGTTTTGGGCAGCCATATAAGTTATGAGTACATTTAGCAGTCAATTTAGCAATTTAAGTAAATTTTATTAAAAACAACCAACAATAAACACATATGTCAGTAGTTTTATGTGCACAAGGAACAGAGGGTTAAGGGTCATTATGAATTAGAAAGGTCAGGTAAGGTCCAGATAGAACCTGAAGAGTTGGCTCAATTTTCTTGAAAATATATATTTCAGAAAGTATTTTGCCATGCCTTGAAGGGTAACTGCATTCAAACCAAATATTCAGAATATTGAAAGTTAGTAGATTAGGCCTATATTGGAGATGTATATTATTTTTAGTTAATATAGTCATTCGATAAAGAAGCGTATGTAAGCCTATATAATAATGAACATGCCAGAATATATAAAATCACTATTGAGTAGATGATCAAAAGTGTGTATTGATTGAAAAATGTATTTTTCAACCTTCCTTTATACAAGTCTTTTTGGCCCCCCCAAAAAAAATACGGAATTAACAATTAATAGCAAGCATTAGAATGTGTTCATATAATCTGTTATGAAATATGAAATATGCAGCATTTAAGATGTATCTCTGTAGGCAGGGGCGGACTGTCATCTGTGAGTTCTGGAGAATTACAGAACGGCCGGTAGTTCAAGGGCGGCCGTTGGCTGTCGCTTGGCCCATTCTGCAGTAATTGGAATTAAATTGATAAATTAAGTAAATAACACCAGAAGAAATTGCTGAATGCTGTGCATGCAATAATTTATATTCAGTCTGACTGCCCCACAGGGACGCTTCTTTGTCCCAGTCCATCCCTGTCTGTAGGCTTTAAACCTGAGGGGGAGTCTCTAATTAGCAGCACAGTAAGAGGTCTCCGATTGCGCACACACACACACACACACACACACACACACACACACACACACACACACACACACACACACACACACACACACAGTGTTCACTTGACACTATTAATCCGGCCGTCCGGGTTTCCAATCAAATCTCATTGTGACAGGCATTAGAGGATAATTCCCTGCTAGCCACACTCTCCGGGGGCCCCAGTGGAGCCAGCACACAGGAGCCCTGCAGCCGTGAGCCTGCGTTGCCTCTCTCCCCTCTCTCTGCCTCCTCAGTGTGGCCGGGCCGGAGACACCACCGGCCACCACCGCCTGCTACCAGGGGCCGGGGCTCAGGGGCCCCCATCATAGCCTGGCTTCTGCTCTCACAGGGATGTATGGAGAGAATAATGGAGTGCTGCACTTCCAAGGTAAAGAGACAGGAAAAGAAAGGTGGTGGTGGTGATGGTGGGGGGTCCTTTAATAGGGCAGCTATAGGGAATAAAACGAGTGATGCCAGGAGAAGGCAACCATTTCCACTTTTGATTATGTATGATTATGTTTTGTTTCATGGTGGAGTTTGTAATGACATATGATGTAACCATTTTTACAATTTTGCTCTTTGTAGAAACTGGTGCTTTCTCAGTAAGAAAATGGCATATCACTTCTTCCATACTAGGAACTGTAATTCTTTGTTCTCTAACCCAATTATTGAGGTGTAATGTGCTTGTTGGGGGAGAATCGAATACCTGGAAATAATAAACAAACTGTTTATGCACTGTAAAGCCATAGAAAAGTCATTCACGCTAGGTGGCAAAACAACATGTAGTTAGGCTACATTTACACAGGGTGGCAGTAGTATCCAGATATTCTAATTTCAGTGAAGCCGAACTATTTACGTTTTAGCTGCCCTATATATACAGAGCGACCTGGTCCCAGTGGATAGGATAAAACAGCTAAAAATATACGTATACAAGAGGTTAATTAGTTTGTGTTGAGCTGACAACACTTATATGCACTCATGACGACAAAGATGCGACATGTAAGCTACTCTATCATTAAATATCATGGGTTCTCTAGTGTAGTTGCTGTGTACTGTTAGGGATTCTCAATTTCTCAATACAGGCTTGTGTTAATCAGAATATGGTGGTTAAGTGTCTATCGATTGGTTGATGACTATAGAGGCCCCAGAGGGAATCAGGTAGATAAGACTGCTCTGAGCGATGCTGCTGACTGAAGTGATTGGGTTGGCAGACGAAGTGACTTCTCAGCAAAACAGCAGTTAATGATTACAGAAGCTTATCACGCTCTGTGATTGATTCACGTTGCGCATCGGCCTACGTGTTTATTGATGCAACTGTTTACCTATTTGTTCTCCGCGACATAGTTTTTCAGTTGGTTCATTTTACATTTAGTAAAACATCATGTCTGAAATAAGAATTGACCATATAGGCCTATAGGCCTATTTCTGATAAATGTCTGACATAGGCCTATTTAGCAATAAAAATACAAACAATGTATAATATTGAATGATAATGATAATATTATAGACATATGCCTACATAGGAAACGATTCTTCTGCCTGTCCAAAAAAGTGTATGTCCTGTAATGTTTTTCAATCAACAATTGTCTTTGTTGTAAATTGATAGCTTTGATTTCACAGCATATAGGCTACAGATAGTACACACCTGTATGGTAATCTGGAGAAAAGTGAGCATTCATAGTTATTTTACCTAAACTAGTCACTGCTTGCCATTATTTGACATCTTTTAGGCCTATTAGGGCTTCTTGTGCAAAATATGTCTTTGTGGTTTTTATCGCTCAAGGCCAAGTAGGTATACATTTGTATTAGCCTAAATTTTACACAAATAAAATATGAGCTTTGAATGAATGAATGAGAGCAGTGATGACCTCATTTCAGATCAGAAGCTCAGCAGGCATCTCTGAAGGATTGTAGCCTAGGCCTTAGTGGGCCATTGATCACATCAATCTTGATTAAATTATACTGTTAATGTTAACCCCCCCCCCCCCAAAAAAAAAAAAAAAAAAAAAAATAATAAAAAAAAAAAAACAAAAAAAAAAATAAAAAAAAATTAAAAAAAAAAAAAAAAAAAATCAAATTTTTTT
>OOFB01006408.1:0-12244 GCA_900323305.1 Trachyrincus murrayi
CGCTTTTCCCCCCCCCCCCCCCCCCCCCCCCCCCCCCCCCCCATCCTCATCCTCGCTTTGATGCATGAGTGCTGCGATCAGGTTTCCCGCAGCTGAAACACACACACACACACACACACAAACGCATACACATGCATAGACATAGAAAGGCCAGGTCACACACACACACACACACACACTTTATACCACAGAAACATACACCACACACACACACACACACACACACGCATGGAGGCATTGGGACCATCATTGACGTGTAATGAGAGCAGTGGATGAGATGATGTAAAAGACACAAGGTCCTCAGAAAGGTCAGGACACATAGGGAGCACGCTAGGAACCAGGCTGGACGTGGATGAGCTTTAATTGGGTGGCAGGACAATATGATATATATTATGATGTTGGAACGAATACTAAATACATCTTTAGCTAAGCATGTAACACTAACGGTATGAGATCCTGTGTTTAGATACAGAGAAACAGAATTAAGGTTGCTGTGAGTAAAAATGTTCCTCCTTCACTAAAATAACACCTACTGCCCACTCCCCCGCCCCACACACACACTATATCACTGTAGGCTAGATATTTTAGATTTTTGTTACGCGTTTACACGGTCCAAACTTTGATTTAAATGTCGTATCAAATCTATAAACAACAGGAAATATCTGGTAACTCCAGAAAATAGAAAAATAGATGGAATTATGTATATTGTACTCTGATTGAATTTAGACTGTAAGACTGCTGGGTTTCCAGTTGAAGAATGGATAGTAAACACCAGTCGGTGACACTATAGATGAAATTCAAGTAAGATGAGATTTCAGAAACTCCATCTGAATCTAAATGGAGGACAGAGCAAACCATTAGCCCATTAAAGCATGAGGATCTGGACGCCTGCATTATTAAAACAAGCTACAAAATCCATGCTGCTGTTGGACAAAATGTAACAACGCTGACATAGAGAAGCTGTTTTTCTGTGACAGGGTGTGCCATTGTTGTTTATACACTGAGGTGTATGTACATGATGCACATAACATTAGTTGACAATAGGGGAATAAAAACCCAAGCACTTTTAAAGGGACAGCGTATTAATTAAGGGGAAAATGCACTCTAAAAAGACTACTGACAAGGCCTAAAGTTTGCACTGGGATGCTCTGGGATTTGTGTAAATGTGGACATTTAAGCACATTTTGAGATTTGAGACTGTGTTACATTGCCAAGACCTGTATAACAAAGGAAGAATGGTCTTGTTTATATTTGCACAGACAGCATAGCGGTCTATGGAGGCATATTTTACATAGAAAAGCAACTTTTACATTAGACCTTGAAATAAAAAATATTCATGTGACTGTGTACATTCTCACCTTTGACAAAAGCCTCCTCTGAAGGCCATAAAGGGATTTATTTTAAAAATAAAATTACATACTGACATTTTATAGGTCAGTCTGACTGACATGTTTAAAGCAATTTCTCTCAATTTACAGCTATTCACACACACACACACACCTGCATGCAGAAGACATGCAGGTGACCTGTGCCAGTTGGTAGCATTGTGATGGGAAAGGCTTAGTAAAAGTGTTTGACCCCTGGCTAACAGGAGAATGAGAAGAGGAATTAGCACGGGGCATATCCACAGAGGTATTGATAAGAGTGGGAGAGGAGGAGGAAGCATAACATCTTCCTGTAGCCATCACTAAGCTTAGGCCACGGATCAATAGATCACAAGAGGCACATCCACTGGATAGCACTGCACTGGCCCTGAGAGAGAGAGGTAGAGACAGAGAGAGCGGTAGAGACACAGAGAGAGAGAGAGCGAGAGCGAGAGAGAGAGAGAGAGAGAGAGAGAGAGCATTGCACTGTGTTGGGGGCCGATTGTGCTGAGTGAGCCACCTGACAGGGTAACATATTCTCTTACAGGCCAGCGGTGGAACCAGGCAGCAACCTGGCGTCTGTTCCCCTCCATACATACTACTACGCCCTCTGCAACCCCGCAACCCCACCCACACCACCGGGTACAGCGGCCACGGAAGGAGAAACATACAGCGAGAACGACAGAACGAAGTCTACACCTGCTTACAGCTGTAGTGCTAAAACATTCCTCTGCTCCACATGTGGGCTGCTACAGGTGTGTCACGCAAGGCTATTTCCCCTTTGTTTTGACCACAGAGAAACTTTTACAAGGAAAGGGGAAATCACAAATAATGATATTTATTTCATGTATTTCTATATATAGTATAGTTTTTTTAAGTAAATAAAAACCCCAAAACCCTGTATATTGCCCTGAAATGACCGCACATACCCAACCCCTTCAATGGCAACACAGATGACCACAACTAGGAAAGAGTATGCTCGTCCCATGTGATCAGGAAGTCGTTTTCATAAGCAGCCAATCCAATTAGTAGGAGCACAAGCCCGCAGTTGTACAGTACACAGAGGTATTTCTCTCAATACCTCTGTTGATCCAGCCTCTATCTCCATCCATACGACCGCACTACCTGTACAGTTGCATCCTCATAGAGAGCATTCATATGAGAAATACCACTGCCAGTGTAAAACACACACATCCCCTGCAGCATCGGGCACCAAACAAAGACCAGCCTCTCAGTCTCTGTGTGGCTCCTTGTAATGTAACGGCCTCAAGGTCATCTGTGCCATCGGGATTCCCCCCCCCGTCCCCGTCCCCCCCGTCCCCATAGTGGAAACAATATGCTAAACTAATCTCCATCTCAAACTGGGACAATATGGTCCTATGCTGTTACATACAATGTGTTCAAGTCAATACACATACTTAGCGATTGGCCACGCAGAAATAAGTTCAATTCTGATACGTAACAATCAGTTGTCCTATAAATATGACCACCGTCTGGATCCGCTCATCGTCCACACACTACTACCACCCACTACATTGTGTTACGAAAACAAGTCACACTGCGAAGGAGTTGCCAGTGCCCGTTTAAACAGGGATCTGAACCCGGGCTGGTGGGACAGGCGGTAATGCGGACTCACTTTCTCATTGATGTAGTAGGGATCCAGGTCCTCCAGCGGGGTGGCAAACATTCCCTTAGGAACGTCGCCATAGATGAAGGGCACGCTCTTGCCAGCCTCCAGGTCCCTGTTGGGCCTGCGTTCGTTCTCGTCGTCCACATCGCGGTGACTGCTGTCTGATCTGGGCTTGGGAGGCTTCTTGTTCTTCTCCTCTAGGATGCGCTTCTCGATGTTCACGAGCGATTCGTGAGTGAACTTCTTGAAGCTGCCTGGGCCTGGGGGTGCCATGGGAGTAGCCATGTTTTCATCCTGCAGCTAGCGGCTCTTTATTTGCTCTGCATCCCAGAGATCCAGCTCTCTGGAAGAGGAGCGACACCATATGTAAAGGACGGGTGTGCACAGAGACAGACAGAAAGACATAGAGAGGCAGACAGACAGACATAGAGAGGCAGACAGACAGGCAGGCAGGCAAACATAGAGAGACAGGCAGACAAGCTGACAGACAGGCAGACAGACACATTTCAAGACAAGCATGGGGTTAAAAATCCTAACATCTTAAATGTAAATGGATGGATCAGCGTACATCTTTCAAATCTGGATGAATGTAAAGATTAGTAACATAAGGACATGTCAACATTTAAAGTCAGGATAAGTGTAATTACATTTTAAACAGGAACATGTTTAAGAATCACTCAAGTAGCGTAGTTGAACTAATGCATTAACCAACCGCAACATGTAACCTCAAATGTTTTCTACTGATGAGAATATGGTTTTACCATCGTCTCAGCAGAACCATGTCCTAACCTTGGAAACCTATTACAACAAGCAGTGTGGTAATAGTTCGGTCTGTATTTATGTGATGAGTGCTGTCTCAAGAACACAGTTAATGTAACACTGTCCTATAGACATAGACAGGTATCAAAGATGCCTGCCAGGACAGTAGGCCTATAGATTAAGTATATGATGTATATGTCAACTAGGTTGAGCCTGAGGTTATACTGCATAAGAACCTCCCATGTTTTTTGTATTTGTCAGTAGCCTATACATATCCTAAGGATGATAACTTTACTGTATGACCTGCCCAGGGACCTGTATTTACAAGACATATTTACAGAAATTGTTTAATGTGTACTGTCCCTGTCAAATAAACCAATAAATAAATAAATCACTTGAGAAAAACGACTGGACATTTTGTTTAATCATTCTAATGTCCTGTAATATACTAACCTATGGGACAACCTCGAGTGATATTTTCAGCTGGGCCTCAAACTCTGTGTATGGATTCATAGTGTCTGGTGTTACAGCTGCCCAAAGATCATCCTCATTAACATCATTTCCAAAAATCTGAGGCTAAATCACAAATAAGTCGCTGGTCTGTATCCTGTGATTTGACAGTATGAATAAATTATATTTATTCATAAAATAAATAAATACAACAACAACAACAAACAAACAAAAAACAGCCGGAATCGGTAGCCTCAACATCATAATGCAACAGCATCTGCTACTTAGACATCCAGAAAGATAAATTAATTGCACCTTTCAAGTAACCCAGCCTGAGTACAACCTCTAAGTCTCCTTCCACAAACGCTACATCAATTGATCACTGTTCAAGGTGATCCGAGCGACGATGCAATAGCCCGGCCGGCGGCTCTAAGTAGGCATAACACGAGCTTCTTCAAAGGCAAGACTACTCACGTGCCCCGTTTAATCGGTTTCATCTGTACCGCTGTATTATAAAACAAAACAAAAAAAACACACCTAATATTTTAAACGCGCTTGTCCTTTTTGTAAGACCCGTTTGATCCAAGTATGTCCGGTCCGCTTACTGAGGTATCGAAAGAAACGACGGCATTTTCAGCAGAACAGGCGTTTATCGAAAAGTCCAGCAGGTTCTGGAAGCGGCACCGTTGACTCCCATTGAATGACGGCGTGGTAGCTTTCCGTGTCGGCGGCGCCGGGGCTGCGTTCCGCCGTTCCGCCGTGCGACGAGAACACGTCCGAGTGTAAAAGTCCCGCGGCAGGGGCAGGCTGCACAACGAAGCACCTCAGTGGGCTACATCTACACAGTCTGCGATTATTAAGTGTCTTCTTGCGACGAAACACAGGGGTGGAGATGGTTAAGAGAGGGAATAGACTACTAGAGTGGTGGTGGGTGGGTGGGTGGGTGGGTGGGGGTGGGGGGTGCTAAACTGTTGATGGAGGTGAGATTGGGAACTCAAGTGGAGACCGGCGAATTAATTACAACATGGGGGGAGAAAAAGACTTGAGTTTTTGGTGATCTCCAATCACCGACATGTATCCTAGTCTGATTTTGATAACATCATCAGTTGCGCCATGCGATGCAAGACAGTGTTACTTCCCACCTCAATAAAAAGGCGATGCATTTTGTTGGGGGCGATAACCAGCCATGTTATCGTCCTTAAATAACCTTTCCTACAGGTTTAACCCCATGCCCATAGTATAGCCTACTATCTCTTACAAAGCAATTGCTCTCTGGTAGAGAGGTCGGTCATCTTTTGAGAAAGACATATTTCTCCCTTGAATGATTAAACTATGACCTCATTCCTAACTATGTACAATGAATGTGTCTTCTTTTTTTTTTTTTTACCTCTGAAAGGCATAACCTATCGTAGATTTGGATTGTCCCTCAGTAAAGACAAGTGTTCCTGTTTACTGACGTGTACCGGCGTCCTAGGGCCGAAGCCTAAAATACTGCAGTGTAGCTTATTGCTGCTATGGGCTCTTACTAACCACAAGTCAATTTGAAAGCATGATCCATTTCCCGGGACGTCTCTGCAGTTAAACGACTGTAGCGTTATATCTATATGGGCCCCGTGTTTATAACCCAACTATGGCTAGAGATTTAGGGGAAAACTAGATTATTCACAGTAAATAGGTAAAAATAAAAAATATTCTTCTGACTACCACACCCGTGGACAATTTCTGAACGACGGAGCTTACAAGTCTCCGAATTGAACTTGTTAGCCTGCA
This sequence comes from Trachyrincus murrayi, assembly GCA_900323305.1. Classification (NCBI taxonomy): domain Eukaryota; kingdom Metazoa; phylum Chordata; class Actinopteri; order Gadiformes; family Macrouridae; genus Trachyrincus; species Trachyrincus murrayi. The sequence goes on from OOFB01006408.1 coordinate 5,974, forward strand.
GACCTATGGCCACAATGCAAAATGCAATTTCTATGTTTTGCTCAGAAAGACGTGAAAAGATCCCCTATCACAACTGCCCAAACTCAGACGCACCTATCTTCCTCACGCAATCTCAAAAGATATTGCAAGAGGGTGGGGGTGTGGGGGGTGGGGGTTGTCGCGCAGAGGTGGTAGGGTGGATTAACTATCATAATACATGTTAGAAAATTACGTTATGGGGAGGGGGGGCAAACCCCGCTGTCGAGCTGTATTTCTTTAGACACGGTAAATTGCAGCCCGCTTTAGGGGCGACAGTATTGCGAGCGGATGCCACCACACCACGCACAGAAGTTTGACGTGATTCCACTTCTCCATCCCGTATGCGTATGCTTCACATTTTTGGACACACTGAAAATGTCATTCCATCCAGAGGCAGGCCAACACCCCGATTATGCTAAGCGCGGGTCTTGCCTTTACGGTGTCACTGCAAGTCACCGCGAAATTTTGGCCCATCAAAGTGTTATCTAGCCGACTTTTAACTGATGTTTCGCATGCATATTTGGCCATGTATTGGCATGGAGCCCTCCGCGGACGCGAAGCAAAGATGCTGAGAGAGAGAGAGGGACTGCTCTGCGGCAGTGGGATGTAGTCAGCAGACACAGTAGGACTATGACACATCCCAGCACATAAATCAGCCGGACAAGAAAACAGATTGTCTACTTACTTTTTCTCGTATTAAAAGAAATCCAGAAAGATGTCACTGAATTGCAGAGGTGGAAAAGACCCGAGAGTAACTGCGGCTGTCGCCATATTGTTGCTGCTATCTTCCTTCCCAATGCGTGCGGCTACCCTGCATAATTGATGACTCTCAGCAAATTGTTAGGGAGTGTCGGTAAATGCCTTTGGTTACAACAACCGCCAAGAGACCGCAGCAGCGTAAGCAAAAAGACCCCCTAAAATAGGCAATGTAGTTAACCAAGACATTAGCTATGGTTATTGGTTAAAAATGAAAACGTTTTTATCAAGGTTGATACCATTTATATATCCAATTACATATATTTTAAACTCAACCTGGACATATAGCCTACATATAAGGGGTAGGCCTATAAGGTAAATCTGATAGGCTACTAAACCTTTTTGCTTAGTTTGAGTTCTTATAGCTAGCACGTTGAAACTCGAAGCGATATCTTATATGATGATCCCTAAACTCGAACTCTGTAAAGGGCTACCTCAAGTAAATCTTTTTACATTTTGTAGTAGGCTAATCTTAAATAAAGTCCATTTTATATAGTCCTAGGCCTACATCAGCCCAATATTAATATACCATATTAAAACTGTTGAAAACGGTTCAACCCCTGTATCATTTTGTTTAAGTCTGTAAAATGTGCACAGTTAAGTCCTTAGACCATGCCACTTTGTACTTTTAATTTATTTAGTTGTTGCTTTGTAAAATGTTTATCAACCTTTTAACAAGTGTGTAACTGCCAAGTTAGCAAGCTAATGCATGACAGAACAAATTAACTCAACAACTATGGCATAAAAGTAGGCTATTCAGTTACATTTGTATCTAAAGCCTTTTGCATAGACACATGTTTAACTAGTCCATCAAGGGATATTATATTCAATATGTAGGCTTCAGACATACGTAGGATTTATAGTGAGTGTGGGCCAAACCATGCATTCATTTTCCCAAAACCAATATTCTCAGTTAAAGGAAGAGTCAAGTTTGAGATCATAAGTGACGTTAGGTTGAGCGGTACTCCAAAGCACATAGGTGTAATACTCACATGATCACAGTGATGTGTTTCTTGTGAAATTACTAATAAACAAAGTTGATTGCAGTTTACAAATAAAGCTTACTACTTTGTATTTACATGACATTTTGAAATACACAATTTGGATAAATTAGTTGTTGACACTGTCCTGCCTTAAGACTGTAAAACTAGGACTACTGGTGCTATTTCAGTTAAGGTTGTGCACTTAACATATTTTAATATATTTCCATGTATCTATATAGGGAACATAATGGTCTAAGGAAATGACAAGGCACTGGCAGAATAAGAGAGGACAAGGAACATACAAAAGAAAGAAAAATGTGAAGAGATGGTTTTGTAATAGAAATCTGCACCTCCATGATTAAGACCAATATGATTTGTGCTAACCTGTTACACATGTTTTAGATCTTTAACACAGTTATATAAATGTAGTGGGAAATAGTTACATAGTTAGTTGTTTAGTTAGTTAGTTAGTTAGTTAGTTGAATACAGTTATAGCTACATTCAATTAAATACTGTTCAATGCACTTTCTTTTATTCACTTTGCCTTAGTCGCTTGTACCAAATGGTTAATTTCAACATGCTTTTTATTGAATGGATTCAGTAAATACAATATTTTTCGTCAAATAGGCCTATGTGCTTGTAGTTCATGTCAAGCATAATTGGTAACATTATTTTGCCATTAAGAGGGGCTTAACTATGCACACCTGTGTCTCGTTGTCTAATAAGCTGTCCTGATATGGCTTGTGAATTAATTCATTTGTTAATAATTGAAACAAATATTTTGATAAAAATGATGAAGTCTCACATTTACACGTATTTCAGTTTTTTGGGAAGCATTCAGAAAAACGTGTGGCTCTGAGCCTTCCTCAGCCAATGTGTAATATTTATATGGTGTGTTGTTTACTATGGAACCTTCTGCAACCATATGAGCACAGTGCCCGCTGGCTAGAATACCTGCCAATGATGAGGCGAAAAATGATCCAGGCAAATCAATAATATTGGGGGGCATATTATTGATAAGGGATTATTTGATCATTACAATGTCATCATGCTCAACCAAAAATGACGAGAGGAAACAATCTCTAAAATCATTGATCAGAAAAGAGTAATGAAATGTAATGAAATAACATGACACCGTCTTGAAGTCAGTGATCAGGGTTAGGGTTAGAGAGTATTGGGTGAGGTTGTTTCTCCCCCTGCGTTTCACCCAGACTTGTAACTCATACATGTCCCACTGCAGTGGTTTTCAAACTGTGGGTCGCAACCCATGAGTGGGTTGCAGCAGAGGACCGAGTGGGTCACAGGATGATCACAACATAAAATAATACTAATATATATATATATATATATGCCTAGTTCCTTATCTGTTCATTTGGTTATCAGTATGTTTGAAGACTGAAAAGGGGATTGACTGTATTTACTACATGATAAACATACATAGCCTAAATGTTCATTATCTAACTTTTTTTTTACATGGTAATGAAAATATATTGCAAATTTTACTGTGAAAAATATTTGGAAGGTACGCCCAGATGGTCACAGCATGAAACATTTTGGGAACCCCTGTCCCACGGGAGTGTGTCCAGCATAGGACATATAGACTATGTATCACGCTGCATCATCCGCCATCCACCAACAGTAAACTGGGACTTTGACCCATAACCATAACAATTGTTACACCAATAAAAGGAGGACACAGGATTGGTTATTGAGTCTTCCAAAAAGTCCTTTCATATCCCTGGTGTGTGTACCTACATGATTTGAAAGAGGTAGCCTGTTTGAAATGCACTTTGTTATTCTTGAACTACAATAAAGAAATATTGTATACCCGCCTCTTTCAATTGATCTGAATGAAATCCTCACATTCACAAACAGCTCATTATAGGAGAAAATAGCCTATGTTATCTGTGAAACCAGGAGACCATGGTTTTTGGTGAGTCGAGCACATACATAAAATGTTTAATAGCATGAATAGGCTAGATGTAGGTCTACCACTGCAGTACCACTGTAGTACCACTGTATTACGTGAACATATATTATTGTTATGTTAACGGTTAAATGAATTGTTAAGATATGCCTATGTCTCCATCTGGTGGGATAGCTTTGAATTGCAACCATAACACATACAATTACAAGGGGGGAGATCTGATCCATCTATCAGAATGATAAAAAAAAACTAAATCTATGAAATGTTCCTTATTCAACTATTCAATTAGCGTTGTCAGGATTTGTCCATAGCAACTGCTGTCCGATAGGATCCACTGAGTTATTTTGCAGATATGCATACATCTAAAATCATGTCAGACAGAATACATGAAAAAATAGGAGGGAAGATTGAATTGTCAGTAGTGTATTAGGTCAAAATCTGAACTGACCACATATTAAAGGATAGCATCCAATAATGTAATCACTAGGCCAACCCTCAGAAAACAGACACTGTTGAATGTGCCCACTCATAGTCCACAGACTGTACCAGACTGTACACTGTAATTTTTAGCTAGATAAGATATAATAAATAATAATCATATTAAATATTATGTTAGTGACTATAGCCTTCATTTAGTTTGCTTCTGTGGTTCGATAAATATCTATTTGCAAAATTGAAACAATACACTAGTCTAACAGTTGGTGGCAATAGTGGTTTATATCTCCCACAGCTGGGGATAAATTAAAAAACCTCGAAGAAGACAAATAAGTACTTTGCATATGTTTGTGTCGTCGATCACGATCCGCAAGAGGAGGTCCGTTAGAGGAGACAGCCGCCACCGCCGATATGAAACTGTTGATGAACTTTCTAACCTTATTTTTTAAGGTGTTGACGTTACCCCTTCAACTGATTGAAGCTCTTGGTCTTTATCGATGGTACAAGAATTTTTTCCCATTGCTCATGTCCAGATTGTCGCCTTCGTACAATAAGAAAATGAACGACAAAAAGAGGGACCTGTTTAGCAATCTACCAGAATTCAAGAAACCCAGTGGGCCTCTGACCATCTTGGAAATCGGCTGCGGCACCGGGACAAATTTCCAATTCTACCCCGCCGGCTGCAAAGTCATCTGCACGGATCCAAATCATAATTTTAAGAAGTACCTGGAGAAAAGCATGCGCGAGAACAGTCACCTGTCGTACGAGAGATTCGTGGTCTCGTCTGGGGAAGACATGGGGTCAGTCGAAGACGAATCGGTGGACGCTGTGGTCGCCACACTCGTCCTGTGTACGGTTAAAAACACAACACGAACTGTCCAAGAGGTGCATCGCATGCTCAAGCCCGTAAGTAGACTGTTGCAAGTACAAATATGCTGCGCACTTTGAAAAATGTCTCAGCATGAAATTCATGGGAAATTATATTACAGTGAACACGTCGCTGTTGCAAGAGGTCTTGCATGTATTGCATATCTATTAAAATATGAAGAATGATCTGTGTTGTTGGTTTTTCCAGGGGGGAGCCTTCTATTTCCTGGAGCACGTAGTGGCAGATCCCTCTTCTTGGACGTACTTCTTCCAGCATATTCTCCAGCCCATGTGGTACTACTTTGGAGATGGGTGTATGCTCACCAGGGCAACATGGAGCGACCTGGAGGCAGCCGGGTTCTCTGAGCTCAACCTGCGACACATCGAGGCTCCACTCACGTTCTTGATCAAGCCACACATCATGGGCTACGCTGTCAAATAGATGTATGCACATATCCACTGCACAATAAAATAATTAATGTTTAATCATAGTGCATTTAGTGTGGTCAGACATTTGGCACGTTTTGTGTAATCTAGATATGGCAATATATCACAAACCACCATACATACAAATACAAGAGCCTGCAGTGTTTCAGCTTTGAATTTAAAGGATGACTTTGCCGATTTTCAACCTTATCTCTATCCATCCACATTTGGGATATAGTGTGAAAAACTTGCATATGCAAAATATTTTTATTAATTTGCATATACTACCCACATTGAAATGTTACAAAGCTGGTTGAAAATTGTCAAAGTTCCTCTTTAAGGAGATTGTGTTTTTAGTCATTACATTATTTGTAAGATTAGAGATTGCCTTATATTGCTTGCTGTATTATATACACTTGATTGTTTTCATTATTTTAGTTTCACAATAAAAATCTATTTAGTCAGCAGTGGCGGTTCTAGACCATTTCAACTGGGCCAGGCTGGGGCCTGTTGTTCTGTTAGAGGGGCCATTTACTAGCAAACAGATCCATAAATGCATCCAGATTCAAGGCCTTTGCCCTGGATTCAATAAACAGCACATTGTTAATATGTAATTTATCATAGTGGTTCACAGACATTTCCTACCTTTGATCTGCTCCCATGTTAACCAATGGCACTTTTTCATATGAAAATGTTTATGAGACATAAATGTACATATGCAAAGACAATGACAAGACATTGTTTTAATTGGGTTGTGTCTGACTGTCACCCCCAACTGTCATGCTTGTTGTCTATGCCATGTGTATGTGGCATCTAGTTTCACTTCAAGCGAGACATTTCTCTTTTTAGGATTTCTGTT
>OOFB01006408.1:14584-26061 GCA_900323305.1 Trachyrincus murrayi
ACTAATGAACGATAACGCTGCGCTTCATGGCGACTGTTGAGAAACTAAATACCCGCAGTGATTTTTATACTTGGAATTTATAATTCCCCCTTTTTAAAATAAGCACCGTCGCTTACTTTTGGTCACTCACACACGTCACTGTGTCATCACTGTTGTGGTCCATTATCCGCCATGTTTAAATACCGGGGTCGATATGGCAATACGTTCTAAAGTCACACTCTGTGATTTGACATGGTAAATCTCTTGAGATGCCATGCAACTGCTTCAGACACTCTGCCACTAACCAGTTCACACTGCTGCAGATTCTAAATTCAAGATTCAAGATTCAAGAAAACTTTATTATCCCGAGGGAAATTAATTAATTAATTAAACGTTTCATCACGTCGCAAATCTTTGATCTGAACTGGGCTCATTAGCCATGTTGTCACTAGAGCAGGTGTTGTTTTCATTAAACCTACTTACGGATTTGCAGGTTCAATCCACAATCGTACAATACTTTTTAAGATGTTATAAAACAAAACATAGGCAAACTTAAGAAAAACACCTGTTTTTTGCAAGCCGGATTTCCCTTTTCATGGTTGGGTCATCGCTCTTGGTTTGGGACATTCCCACTGGAGAGCTCATGACCACCGTCTGAGCCATGGAGGTCTGTGCGGGGGCCGTGTGGATCTGGTATGTCTGCATCTCTCCCCCTGCACCTGGGAGAGGAGGGACAGGTCAGCTAGGATTTCTAACTGTTGACAGAGACGATGGGTTGTTTTTCTCTGTAAGCACGCTGAGGTTTAAATAAATGTATATGTTTTGTCTTTTTAACTTAATTCATAGTTAATTAATAGTTACTACTGCAACAAGCACACTCAAATCCTAGTATCTACAAGCTACGTCATGACAACAACAAAAGTATCCTTTTTCTAGATCACATCCTAAATGGTTATTTGGAACAAAACATGCACATGCCAAAATTAAATTGAAACGCTTGGATTTCTGCTTACAATACAACATGTCTTGCACACCTTGTACGACCACCTGGTTGCTAGGCACCAGTATCTGCTGGCCATCGGATGTCTGGGCATACTGTAGGATAGTGGTACCCTGCTGTGCCGAGGCAGCCTGGGTCATTGTGAGTGTCTGTAGTCCCTGAAGACCATCAGAGCCTGGATTTGCCAGTTGGATTGTGCCATTAGGGGCTATGGTAACTAGAACAGACAAGCAGAACACAACAGAATCAGAAAGGTATGCTGTGGAACCATTAGACCACTAGATCTCTCCAATTGCAAGATGTTCTTAGAGAAGCCCTTAGAATTTGTTAAAAAGTTAGGTTTTCGGTGTCTTTTTAGGAATTTGTTAATAAACCTAATGTGAAAGAAAATTAACGTATATGCTGCCAAACAACCACAAATCGTTTAAAAATGGCACATTACTAACAATTTAATCCTTTCCAGTGTTTCCCACAGAAGTAGATTCAATTTGTGGTGGTAGCTGACAGGGGGAGAATATAGATAGACTAACTTATCAGAGTTAACTTAAATGCATCCGTTTTGGACTAATACATGGTCCAAAAGGTGCCTTTTTTTATGTCGGCGATAGTTTCCACTAATTCACACATATCGAAAAGTCAGTTTTAATCAGTATTTGATACAGTCCATGATACCGGTGATCGCGTCTTCAGTTCACTGCATCACATCGCTAATTTAGTTCACCGCATATCTTTCCAACTTAAAAAAAAGAAAAGGAAAAAAATGATTTTTTTAATACACCGCCACATGAGCGATATGCTGCTATACATTTCACTTTATGTCGGAACATTCCTGGCAGGCGGTCATTGGAAAACTTTTCGTGCAATGGCAAAAGCTTTTGACTACTTAAATAGTAAAAGAAAATCGAAAATTTGGCGGTCAATGTTGATATTGTGGCGGGCCGCCACAAATAAATCAATGTATGGGAAAAACATATTGCATGGTCATCGGGGTATCTGCACACCCAGTGTTTAGTAAACATATAAGAGTAGGGAGGGGTGCGTACTGTACTGTCCAGTGCTGGTCTGGTAGATTGGCGTGGAGGGCAGGGTAACAACCGCTGTGGAGACTGGGCTGTCCCCTTTCACCTCCTCGGCCGAAAGGTCGTTAAGGATCTTCCTGCAAGACAGGAGCAGCGTTTTGTCCAATACTGTCATAGACAAAAGCCACTCTTGTTTGTTTGTTTAATTGTTACTGATCCTGTACCTGTAAGATGGCCGCCGAGCCAGGACTTCCCTGGTCCTTTGGCCTGCAGCTCCACTGTCCGATGAATCCGAATCATCAGAGTCGGAGCCCTGCACCAACAGGAACGGCGTAGACACGTCACACATTGCAAATTAAGTGCATGTAGAAAAGAGGTTTTAAGACTTTTTCCCTCCCAGAAGGCATACTAGACAGCCCCATGTGTAGATCGGTCTCACCTGTGCATTCTGGCCCTGGGGAGACTGGATGACAGAGGACTGGGCCGACTGAATCACGCCCTGAACTTGAAACTGACCACCTGGCAGCTGCACCACGGTCACAGGAGAATTACCCAGTGACATCTGTAACAACCAAATCAACAAGATTGTCTTATGGTCGTTGCTTAAATATGTGTGCCACATTTTAAAAAGGTTTACAAACACAAAAGTGATTCAAACTTTACAAAACACATTGGCATTTCACATTACACATGACAATTGTTGTGCATATACATGTTTTTTTTTTACCCAGGAAAATAAATATCCATATATTATAATATACCTACTACCAACTACCTAATATATACATTTACCAGCCAAAGCCAATGGAGGGCCAACACTGTTCAGGCATATTACTTTTTGGTGTATCACTTTAACAGTTTATGTTGAGATTCAGACCCTGGGGCCCCAAGAGGCTTTTCAGGTATCTTCCCTGTAAGGACATGTTCCCATGCTGAAGGCACGGTTTTCTAAAAGGTAGGGGAAATTATAAGGAACTTTCAGTTTTATTGGTCCCAAACTTTCAGAGCCATATCATATCATTGTTTAAGCTGGACACACACCTAGGGGAATATGTATTGATTAGTAAATGCATACCCGTCAATTAACAGGCACAGTTTGACGTTTCGCAAGGAGGGGCTTGTTAAATTTTGAAGCCCAGCATGAACACAACGTGCCATAATATGCAAGTAACCATGAGGTGGATTCACTGAGATAACTTTGCAGTACATAATTTCTGTGCAGGATTTATTTTTTTAGATAAAGTAATTATTCGGCAACAACAATACTTCACAAGTTTGAAAATGACAAATGATCATGACAAGTTTGAAGAAAAAAAAAAACATTCCTTATACATTACTAAGAAAACATGTGATCATTGGTTAAACATGTGCATTAAAGCACAGCATTTATCTGAGATCACTGACCCAGACACTTGGGCCATGCATGGTCTGATATACAAATATGTATGACAATATCAAGAAATGTGTAGCCCACCTGCTGGGCTATTTGTGAGATTTGTGAGGCTGTAATGGTGGTGGGGACGGTCATAGTCAGCGACTCCGTCCCATTGCTGCCCTGGTCCTCCATGGTCACTAGAGAAAGTAAACCACTGTTAGTGCATCAGGATTATAACAACAAATCAGGACGCAGCAGCAGCCATATATTCAGCTGCAGAACGGGCTGCATGTCGTTAGTAGGCAATATCAGCTTGTAGCAGCAGCAGTAAACAATGACGGTTTAACACAGAAAGCGGAGAGTCGCGATTGTGTACGTGATCTACACATGCTTCATCGCTGTCTCTAAACAAACTTCCCAAAGGGAATCTGCAGGCCAAACAATGATGTCATGCTCCTTGAAGTGAAGGAGCGCCACACTGATTTTTTTTTTCTTTTTTTTGGGGTGTCCCTAATTGTTCAAACTACGAACAACTAAAAAAAAAAATAAAAAAAATAATACACATCCTAAAAGGAAATCGTTCTTCGACGTTTATTTCTACGCGTTAACGTTTTCTTCAGCCTTAAACTGCCGGCCGCCGGGACGCAACAAACAAACACGCCAGCGAGGCGGGCGGGCGGCTAACAGTAAGCTAGGTTAACATAACATCTTCTTTCAACTTCAAAGTTGTCTTTCTTTCTGCGCACTGGCGCGCACAAAAAAAAGACTCATAGGATGGACGAGCAGCTTTTTTGTCTCTCGGTGCGAGAGCAAATATGTAACAGTGTGTCACTGGCACGCAAGTACCCACGTCAATAGACGTCAGCGGTACTGGGAGCCATTAGAAGCTAACTACACCTTCCCGTTCGTAAAACGACGAGGCTGACGGAGGCAAGCGCCGCCATTAGCATCTGGAGCGGAGAACACACACACACACACACACAGCTCGGACACTTAACTCGAGATATTACCTTCGAAATGCCCGGCGCGACGGATCTTGTTGACGGGGGCAGGGGTGTGAGGGCCGACGATCTGGGTCATACACGTTAGATTTGCGGGCGAACACGGTGCGGAAAGTGGGTAGACGGCGCGCACATTGTAGTATACACACACACGATATTAGCTATACAATGTAGCCGAGCATTTTTGCTAACGAAAAGGGGGGCGGGGCTTACCCGGAAAGAGCGCGTGACGCAATGCCCCCCACCACTCCCCCCCCCGCCCGCCCGCCCCCCCTCCCGCCCGCCGCCGGGCTCGGTCATTGGTGAGGGCCCTCTGCTGCGAGTCGAGACAGATTGTGCACCCAAAACGCACCAGAACCGTGACGCGATTCATGCAATACTGTCAATGCAAGGTAGCTGCAGTAAATGGAATATGTGAAATGTTACCTGTTGCTTGTGGTGGTGGTGGTGGTAGTAATCATCATTAGTTAGTATGCATGGTTGTAGCTCCGCTTTGGCAATTGGAGTGAATTGGGGAGTAAGCATTCCATTGTACTTGTTACATATGGCAAATAAAGAAATCTGAATCTGAATCTGAATTGGGTTATATTTGAACTGACCTTATCTGCTGTCCTATTCCTCTATTAGAACACAACGGAATGCAGCTATTCTGTTCATTTTGTTCATTTCCACAGCATAATAAAGCAGCAAGTATTCCTAAGCAAAATAAAAAGTGACAAGGTTTTTAACCATTTTCTTTTTCTTTTATTAATATCCAAAACACCTCCCAAGCATCAAACGTTTATCAGTAAATTGCCCGTTCATAGAGCAGTCTGGAATTAAATTTTTATACAGCATATATCAAGGGTGCATACACAAAATATTCATAAGACAACTCATGAGATAATATATAGTCTTATATACATCGTTAGTTGGCCATATAGTCATATTGTTAACCATATGATTATTACAAAATGTATAAGCATCATGTATTTTTGACAGGTTGTGCAAGTTCTGCGATTGAACTGCACTGTAACCGATTGCATAGTGTGTAAGAAGAACCCTTATCGAGAAGACAAGAGAGGGAACCAAAGGAAGCCCTTGAAGACTTCCCAGTGAAGCAGGCAGAGAGCAGATGATGGACACTGCAGGATGTCCAAATCCTCCTTCATACTCATTGGGTTTGCAACGTCAGCCTTATTGGAAGTTCTTTAACATCAACAATAGTAACAGATAATATTCACAGATTGCACCAAACGACCATCTGGTCCTTCCCTGTCTTGTCAGAGTATTAGTCCCTGAAAACAACTTGTATATTGTTAAAAAACAAAAACAATATCTCCTTCCTATGCCTGAAGCCAATTTGTGTTCTGCTCGGGCCACGGAGTCATGCGAGCGTTGCATCGTGAGCTTTGCATGTCAACTCAAAGCAGTTGAGCAGGATGCGTTTCATTCCCTAAATGTGTCTTGTATTCAAGTCAAAGCTAATTTTCAGTTTTAGTTTTCTTTAAAGTAACATTTAAGTGTCCCTTCTTTAATGAAACCATAAAGAAGGGACACTTACACCGTATCATTCACTAATATCTCCCACGCAAACCCTAGAAGGAATTTCAAAGTAAATAAGTGCACAGTGTTCTTTTAAAAGAGATAATATCTCATGGTATTGTTAAAATAAATTGCAATTCTTCCCATCAAATAAAATTATTGTGATTTTGTGAGTGACTTTTGAAGTTTACACTGGGGTGATAATCTAGTTTCTCATATTAATGTAAGGTTCAATACGTTTAAAATGCAAGAAAACAATACATCTATTTACACATCGAAACATAATTCACAGGAATGAAGCGATAAATTATTCCAAGTACAAGGAAAACCAAATAGATTACAAATTAATTACATGAAACAGAAATAATTTGTATATTGTTCCTGATGTAACAAAGCCCTATGCAGCACACACATACACTCACACATACACACACACACACACACACACACACACACACACACACACACACACACATGCACACGCACACAAGCTTTACAACATGAGTAGAATACATTAAATAACAAATAATTCCCCTATTATTTCTGCAAAAGACTACCTGTATTTGTCAACCAAAAGGGGTTTCTAATTTCAGTGGCTCAGATTTTACAATTGCATATATAAGGTATCTAATTCCAGTGATTCGATACAGGAAAAAAAATCTAAAACATGAGTCATTCATTATCATGTAATTTTTAGTCAAAGAAAACAACAAAACGGAACTCTAAACTAAAAAAAAAAGTACCATTTGAGTTTTCAAACAACAAAAAAACCAAACAGAGGGTCTAACTACTTTAGTGTAATCTACAACCTCAAAGAGTGCACTCTCATAAACAATAAGATCTAAATCTTAAGGTCTGTAGAAGAAGATCCTGGAACTAAAGAAATTGGCCCCTTGGTAAACTCTTATAAGTATCACAAACAGATATATATATTCCTGAATGTTGATGATAATAATAATGCCTTTTTTTTTCTAATAATAAAATAGATACTTTTTTTGAGAAAGTGCAATGGCATAGTTATATATTTTTATTTTGTACTAATAGTGCTTTAACATGGTCTGCTAATTGTCAGTGAAACTCGTAGTGTGAAACGTATTTACAATGTTATTTCCACTCCCTCGTCGCACAGCTTAGTTAGTCATCAAGAAACCATAGTTGAGGAGGATTAATTTGGTTTTTATACATGTATACAGATAAAAAAAACACATTACTATACAGTGAAACACAGTTTATCTAAAATACAGGAAGGCCTTTGTGGGTTCAATTTACAAGTTGACCTCTCTTCAGTCTTTCCTCAGTACCCGCCAGAGTATCAAAGTTAAGGGACCTGCTAATGCATGATAATAATCAAAATGGTGGAGTGGTTCATGTATATTTGGCTATTAGAAGTTGGGACAACAGACGCTTATTTTTATGATTATAAAGACATCTCATCATTGGATTATAAATAGGATTTGTTAGATTTGAATGGCACATGGTCAAAAGGTGGTTCATTTGGATTAGGTGATTTTTCTTAAGTTCTAAGGAAGAAATCGTGTTTTCAGAGCCTCAGGGTGAACTTTTTAGAGTGCAAAGATTGGCGGCCACATATAATGAATGTCTACAAGGTTCCTGATTCACTTCTAACCTTGACCATCTTCAAGTAGATTGACTTCAGAGGAATGATTGACTTCCACCATCACCCAATCAGAAAAGGACAACTCTTTCTGTTGAATTTCTAAGAGCATGTAAAAGTGCTCACGGCTCACACATATGTTCTCCAACAGAAACGTTGCTTGTTCTGTACTGCATGGCTCCGTCCCATCGGTGACTCCCATCTACCTGTACATACACACTGAACATCTCCCCAACCAGCTCAATCTGAGATACACAAGACGCCAACAGGGACAGCATGTGTCCAGTATGGAGGTTCTTCCCAACCACCATGCTGTGGTTTTCCACTCTCTGAAACGTGACCGTACTCGACATCTTCTCAAGCCAAAAAAAAACAAACCTCTTCACATATTGTAAGCCACGTAGATGGGATCCAGCTGGTCGGCCAGGAACGAGTCCCGGAGGTGCATGCGTTGCTTCTCCCCCCTGGAGTTAATGGGTATGACCCCCGGGTCCACGATGACCACCACCCCCACGATGAGGTGGTGCTCCTCCAGCACCACGTTGGTGATGAGGGGCACCAGGTCCAGCGCGTCCTGCTCGGAGCCACACAGCTCCGCCACCACCACCAGCAGGTTGGTCCACGTGAACACCGCACTGGGAGTGGGAAGATCGGGTCAAGCCAGGACACGAGAAGCCAGATCCTACTACGCAGCAGCTTAAGTGTTTAGGTAACAAGTGCAGTGATAGATTCTGCATTGTTTCACTGTTTTTGATTATTCTTTGCTGGGAGTGCCATTGTGTACATTTCTCTATCTACGTTTCATGCTAAGCTTTAACCCCTGAGTCCCAGGGTTCCTACAGCTTAAGGTTAAGTTAGATTTAAGACTTTTTAAGACATTTTTTTAATGCCACAAATTAAGACCAAATTTATAATAACCAAAATTTAAGAAAAAAACAATTACTTAGGGTTATGGACTATTTTACCAAAATGTTTATTGTAACATAAAACATGACTTTTTTTGGTCCAGTGAAAAGGTTAGATGATCTACTTCAAATGTTGTTGGTTCCGCTATCCTGATCTGCATGATTTTAATGAGAGGTATTCAGTAAATTATTTTAAAAATAGATGTTACTAATTATTTTGAGATTTTAAATTGCAATGTCAGAAAAAAAACCGATTCATAAAATCCTACTTCCCATAATGTCTTAGCATTTTTAAGACTTTTGAAAGATTGATTTAAGACATTTTAATACCAATTAAGGTATTCATTATTTAGACTAAGACTTTTTAAGGAACCCCAACAACCCTGAGAATATACCGTCTGTTAGCTATCATTAGCGCTATCATGGCCAGTGTTTGTTTGACTGACACAATGTTGTGCTATGTGGTGCTTTTAGATTAGATGACCCCTTTTTGCACTAGACAAAGGGAACTTGGTAGGAGAGTATGTAGGGATGCATCTGACCTCTCAGCGATACTGCGGTGAGCCCGGGACACGGAGGTCTCAATGTCGGTGGGGTGGTACCGCAGACCCCTGAGCTCCAGGGTCTCGTCCAGGGAACCCACCACGAAGAGGGCGTCATGGCGATCTGAACAGAGAGACACGGTCCCAGTAGATAAGCTCACTGGTTTCACAGTGACAGCCAATAGCAATGATTGGTCTGACTCAGTCACACTGAGTCAGACCAATCAGTAAGTGTCCAATGGCATGATGATGATGATGATGATGATGATCATGAAAAGAACATGAGGATGAAGATGACAAAGAAGCTAGAACTCTGCACACGTACCCCCACTAGCATCCAGGAGCTCCGTCCTCTTGACGAATCCCAGGTATCCGGTCCTGGCCCACAGTGTCTGTGGGTCTCCGAAGCTGAGCTTGGTGTTGAAGTGGTCAGCCTGCAAACTCTCCTCCCCATAGATGGTGTAGTATCCACTGGCATTATGTGGGCTGTTGATCCAGATCTGACAACAAACAAATACCAAAACACATGGGATCGAGGTATGGGAACAATGGTTACTGTGTATTATTATTATTATCATCAGTATATATTAGCAGTATCCTCTGGTGTTCTCTCACCTCGCCCAGATGGGAGTCTCCGAGTGGACCTCTAGTCTCTGGGTTTACAATGATCACTCTGACACCTGGTAATATCTACAGACAGAGAGACGGCATTGGTCGTCATGGAAACGGTATATTCATAGTTATGTAGTCAGCATATCGCAGTATGCGTTGGTGATGGAGCTCACCTTGCCGGACTCCATGAGGGGAAGACTCTGGGGTGCGCCTCTCTCCACCAGCCTCACCCTGCATCACATTCACATTACACATTATATAGGTATGATATATGTATATTTATATAAGAGCTTTAATACGACCGCAGATGTTCCAGTGTATGATCTCACCTGTCATGGCGGAGGGACTTCATGTCCACGTACACAGTGGAGGGATCAGGTCCAGTGGTACCCTGCGAGGTGCACAGAGCAGGAACCTTACAGTGGCCCCGTCCGGTAGAGCATGGCAGTAACACTGCCGGGGTTAAGGGTTCGATTCCCACTGAGGCCACCCATGCTAAGAATGCTTGCACTCACAGTATTGTAAGACGCTTTGGATACTTAACCTCAACACCTACGTACAGGTAATATTAGCTTCACAGTCATGCTATACTAACATTTGTTTTTGGTATTATTGACTTTGCATTGATGTATTTGCATAGGACAACATAGGATCTACATTTCATTATTGTTCTGTTTTCCAGCCAGGTCCAGAGTCAGCGGGTGTACCTGCATGCAGATGGCCAGGTTGACCCTGGAGCTGAAGGCGGTGCTGACAGCCCTGGGGGACAGTCCCAGGTCCTTGAAGAGCTTGGAAAAGGAGTGTGTGAGCACCAGACGGGGGCGCTCCTCCGCTATAACCACACAGCTCCGCACGCACGACAGATTCACACCCCGGGCCTGGAACACAAGCAATAAATCAGCAATATGCTGTCTTTTTGGACTGTACTGCAAATCTATTGGTTGGCACGTTATGTCATGCGGCGCGCAAGGGTCGAAGTCAAAATAATTTCAACGTTGCACCATAAGAATTGGTGTTGGCCTCTGTACATACATGCGCATTTGCCTACGCACATACACATAATCCCATGTACGTGCACTCTTTACAACTGTCTTTTACAACTGTGTTTGCGTGCCCATACAATGGTGGCACAGTCTGTGTCTATGCACGCACGTTCCCACAGCTGTCTCTCCCCAGAAGGCATGTGGGCCTCAACACGCACCTTGAGTAGCTCCGTCTGTGTGCCCAGGCCTCTGGTGCAGAGCTCCATGACGGAGTAGGAGCAGAAGGTGTCCCTGATGCGATACTGACTCAGCATGCTCAGCCACAGGGACAGGCAGCTCTCCAGCTCAAAGGGAGGAATCAGGATGGACTGGTGGCCTGAATACACACTGCGAGACACGGGAGGGAGACTGAGCCGAGCTGTAGTTTTTATGTGAATTTATGTTGGATGTATGTATGTGTTTCTTCTGTAGTGGGGTGAGGGAGCGTGTACCTTGCCAGACACCACAAGACGAAGCCCAGACCACAGTAGGGGTCCAGGCAGATGGCTATTTGGCGAGAGGAGTAGAGTTCACACTGCAGCTTTATGGAGCGACAGAGGGCGCTGACAGCCACATGGGAGATCTGACAGAATAAGCACATCAGTGTCCTTAATGCTACCCACACACACGGCTTGATATGAAGATATATGTTGTGAAAAAATGAATCCAAATAAATTATCCTTGCACCCAGAGATAGCTCCCTTCCTCTCTCCAATTGAGAAAATGGTGTTCTGTTAGTTAGCATTTGTATCTCCACTGTAGACAAGAAGTCTGATACTGCATCCCTGCTAATCCCCTGACTTCTTTATTGTGTAGATTCCTTTAGTTGCCCCCCCCCCCCCCCCCCCCCCCTTTTTTATATTTTTTTTTTTTTCCTCCCCCC
>OOFB01006408.1:26081-46498 GCA_900323305.1 Trachyrincus murrayi
TTTTCCCCCCCCCCCCCCCATAGTGTATTGCAAATTAACTTGGCCTCTCTCACCATGGCTGGGTTCAGCCACGGCCAACCCATAACAGTCTCCATGACGGTCACTCCCCTCACCTTTGTATCAGACCTTAAGCTGTCGTTAACCAGCCCAAACTACAGGATCATGTTCAGATCGGCTCCGACTGGTGGCAGGCACGATCGGGAAGCTAAACCCCCGCACACGGCTCAGAGTGACCTGCCCTATTTTACGCAGACTAGTGCAGACTCTGGAAAATCTTGAATATCAGTCGTCAGGGGCAAATTGTGGTTAAGATCAGGCTATAAATCTTCTAGTGTGTTCCCGGCTTAAAGGCAGGTACGTTCTTCATAAGTTCCGACCGTGTATGAGAATGTCGAGAAAGAGCCCCGATAGGGGATGTGATACCTTGACTCCGGTGAGCATGCCCGTCGTGGACACACTGAAGTCCAGGTAAGCGATCATCTCCGCCGTGGGGGGCTTATAGATCTGTGGCAGTCGACGTCGAGGAAGGTCATCTAGATTGAGGGATATCAAGGAGATCAGAAGAGAGTCACATGACACCTAGATTGGCTGTGGTTGGTTGTGAATGTGTGTTTCAAAAATCCAAATGATTCATATCTATGGTGGCAGCACCATAGAACTAACTATCCGAACAGCACTACCCAAATATGAAATTTGGGGAAAATTACTTTCAAATACATCTCTTTCTGTCACAATCAAGGTTTCTAACAAGCTTTTAGAATTGTTTTTACTAACATATATCTCATGGGACTGTTCACATAGGTTTCTGTAGAGAAATCCAATTGGAACTGGAACTCGTCTACTATATTCACGGTACCTCACCTGTGTCTATGATTGTCGGCCATGTTTTAATGTTTACGGAGGCGGCTGCCTCTTTGGAGCGCAGGATCCTGGTCAGGTTTTGAGTAGTGAGGATACATGCTGCTTTACTGACCTGGTAATGAATACCAACGATTAGGTGAGCATACACACACACACACACACACAAAAACACACACAGTCATTATGAAGAAAAGCAGATATATAACAGATAGAAACATGAGTACATTTTGATTTCTTGTCTAAATCCTGAAAAATAGAAAACAACTTCATTGCAGATGAATTTAGTCCAACACACGTTCAGCCCATTGGCTTAGACACTCACATCGATGATCATGCGGACTGTGGGCAGCGTGGCTGCCAGGTTCTGAGGGTGTGGGGGCCGGACGGTGACGGGAACACAGCCAGCATACAGACAGCCATAGAAGGATGCTATCAAATCAATACCTGGAGGAGAGAGACGCCAGATGAACGGGAGGGAGGGAGAGAGAGAGAGAGAGAGAGAGAGAGAGAGAGAGAGACAGACAGACAGACAAAAATGCAGACAGACACAGACAGATAGATAAAAAGACAGTCAGATACATAGATAGGCAGACGGGCAGGCAGGCAGGCAGACAGACATACAGACAGACATGTGACAGAGAGACAATTCAGATAGGCAATTCTATCAGAGAGACAGGCAGACATATAGAGAGATAAATAGATAGATTGGGGTAGGCAGACAGACTCTCAGACAGAGCGTCTCCATGGAGACGGGGGGGGGGGGGGGGAGAACATACCAGGCAGGTACAGCAGGACTACATTCTCCCCGGTGTTGATGCTGCCTTTCTCCATGAGCGCCGCCGCGATCTTCTCTGCTCTCTTGTGGAGCTGAGAGCAGGTGGCCGTGCAGACCGCCACCCCCTAGAGGCCAGGAGAGGGCAGTGCAGAGCCAGAGGGGAAGAGCAAGACAGGGAGGGAGAGAGACAAAGGCAGAGCAAGAGAGAGAGAGAGAGAGGGAGGGAGAGGGAGAGTGATCAAGTGGAAAACAAGATGTAACTCCTGTAGAGACCATCTGTTATGTCACAAGGAATTATGTTGGTACCCGCCTTCACAGGCATGAATGTTCAGCCATCTTTTCATTGGAAGCAACCACACAGTTGACCTCTGGGACTCTCTATGGGTCCATGGCAACTTCCGTCAGCACGAGATTATTAGAGTGTGTTTTACAGCTAACATTATGTCTTGTACAGTCAGTTCCCACTGTTGGTGAGGGGCCGTCCTAACTCCTTTAAAGGTGTATGTTTGCACCCGTGGGTTAGGATCAAAGGCGTGGTCGGTTACCTTGGCGTTGAGAAGCACGTAGAGAACGTGCTCCGGGTCCGTCTGTGCCCTCCACTGCAGGGCCTCCGATAAATACTGATGCTGAACCCAAAGAAGAAGGAGAAACAGTTATAATAACAGTTATACAACAGGGATAATCCCAGCTCAGGTCACACACCTCACCGTTAAAGTGACGGACAACAGAAATCCATAATTTAATTCTAATTATGTTATTGAGGGTTATTAAGGTGTGCATTAAGCATCGGAAAATGATGTTCCATGAAATCCATTGCGAGGTTAAGTAATTTCAGCCTATCGATTTCTTTCTATTGCTTCAAGGACATTTAATGGGTGGAGTCTATTTTCCCTCCTGGCTACGTAGCCAAGCGTGTAGTCTTGCATAGCCAGACCTATCTCAACACTTGGTTTTAGTGCTGTGCCAGCGCTGGAGAGAGGTCTGGTTGAACCCAGCATCATTCTGGGATAGGGGAACTGTATTCCTTTAATAAACCAATCACAATCGTCTTGGGCGGTGCTAAGCCCAGGATGCAGCGACGGTGCCCTTGCAAAAATAGTGCCGGGGGGGAACTTGTTTTGGTGGAACATTTGGAAACATATGGAAACTTTTTCCATAACCGGTGGGCAAATATGCAAGAACGTCCCTGTTAGACAGATGTTCTCAACATATTCTTTCTATACCATTACAACCATTCACCCAAAGAACCAAGCAGGCCTGCCTTATTGCACGATCCAAATCTTGCCATTTTCAGCGTGTAGGTTGCTAGCTCGGAGGTTGTTGTTTCACGTGGCGACGGGGACTTTGAAAACGGTAACACACAGAAAGCAGAAGGGGAGGAGAATTCCGACCGGCCAATGGCAGGCTTATCCCCACAGCCTACACCCTGTCAGCCAGACTACCAAGCAGGTGACCAAGTACCGTACACTCACGTGGCCAGGGTATGAATTTGAGATGTATATATATTAATATACAGTTTGACAAGTGTGTAGTGGGATACGTCCCTCTGTGTTATTAATAATGGTTATTTTATGTTTTTAGATCCTGTTGTCCGTCACTTTAACATTTTATTCGCCACATTCATGCACTGGAAAAAGTCAGGAAAGGCAGGTTGAGGGTTGGTGACTTTGTTCAAATGCAAATGAATGTAATACTTCTAAGTAAACACACGAAGAGAAGTTTTAAAGTGCTGTAACAAACCCCATCCGTGCTCTTCAGGACACCCCGTTATGGAGCGAGATCAAATTAATGAATGGCCACTAGGAGACGTGCAGGAAGCTCAACACATCCACCACCAGACAGTCTGTCCGTTTAAATAATGGACAACGGTGTTGAATATTAACGGTATATTTCATGGGAGGACAATCACATTGCGGAAGTTGACGGTAAAACATCAGAGCGTTTTACTGTGAACCTTTGATCAATACGTGCAGCATGACAGGGGACATCACATCACGCCTCATGGAACCAGACAGGCCTTAAGAGGTCTGTGAGGATGGGGTTGGGGTGGGGGGTTTACACAGAGCAGAGGTGGTGGAGGTGGTGGAGGGGTGTGCGTCTTACCATCATAGTGGGCCACATACAGAGCTACGTCCAGAGAGAGACGACAGCAGGAGACACAGAGAGGGAGAGATAGTTCACCTTCATCCAACTAAGCTCGGACTCTGGGTCAGCGTTACACTGGCTTACTGCCATACTTGTTTCTCATGGGAGTTTGCATCCCTTAAACGCCTGAACACATCTAGTTTGTGGGAGGTGACCCTTGACCCTGCTAAAGATATATGATGAGAGTATTTGCTCATTAAATGCTGGACTGGTATTTAGTATTCATGGATTAAATATGTGACTGGCTCACTATAAGCCGAAAAGTGAAAGTCGTGATGTGTGTGTGTGTGTGTGTGTGTGTGTGTGGGTGTGTGGGGGCTCCCTACCTTCCGGACCAGGTCCTGGTCTTCGATCATGCCCAGATCCCTGCCTGAGGCCTGGGCGATCCTTTTCCCCGCTACCAGATTCCCCACCATAATGGAGGCAGGACCCACACCCACTGGAGCAGACACAAAGAGCACCTCAATACACATGCAAATGTTTTAGTACCAAGAATATAGTGCACCGCATACACACACAGACACACACACACACACACACACGCACGCACGCACCTGGCTGCTTCTGCCGTGGTTTGGGCAGGTTGGTAACACAGGTGTGGGGACACATGAGGATGTTACAGGGGTGCAGGTTGCCCTCCAGGAAGAACTGCTTGGTGTCTGAGACGTGAATGCCTCCCAGAGGGGTCTTGGGCAGTGTGTTGGCAGGCACCAGGGCCAAGCAGTACAGGCCCACCTGGTGAATGCTGTCTATTGCCTGTGGACAACACAACAGCAGAGCAGCGGGACAGGCTTGAGAGTCAGCAGCAACCTTTCTGTACTTTACTTGTTACCAGTCCATTTTGAGCATTTTATCCTGTCGTCGCATCCGTGGAGTTTACTGTGTCTGTTTCTATCTACACAATTTAGTTCAGTTCAGTTATATTAGTGTAACTGAACTCATTATATTAGCTGGTATCTTTTCAAATGCAAATGCAACTCTATGCAGGGCAGTCCAACTAAATAGGAGAGTGAGACATTTGTATGAAGTTAAGACAAGTGATGGTTTATTTCCAAAAACAAATGTCACCCTTGCTGCCTATTTAATTTCCCAACCCACGATCTCTTCCTGTATCCTTATATGCCCTCTAAACACACACGGTACATAACAAAGTCATTCATCGTTATAATAGTTTGTGAACTTAGATCTTACTGCGTATCAGTATACAGTATATATCAGTATATCTCTATCACAGAGGAATGTGGTGCATTAGTACATTAGTACAGTAGACATCCTTCTTCATATAATCAGGAATGCTTTCAAAGCAGGAGGAAACTCTACACTCACATTTTCAGCAAGCAGCAAATCTCCCTCACCGCCTAATAATGTCACTCCAACCACCTCTGTGTCATTGTTGCATCGCATATCATGTTGTTTGTATTGTAGACATCTCTTGTCCACGTCCACTAGTGGTCGAGAACACTATTGATTCTGCTACCGCAGAGACGGATAGAGACGGTTATGCGGGTACTAGTCTCACAAATCAGATTTTAGATTGATAATCTAAAGTCTCAACTCCCACTACTCTAGAATCTATCATCTTCAACAACAGGTTACAATTGAACAATTTACAATTTAGTCATTTAGCTTTTGTCCAAAAGCGACTGTTTGGGTCGGAACCCAGAACGCTCCTCTGGGAGTCAAACACCCTAACCGACTGTACTATCCGGCAGTGGAGGCGATCAAGAGAGCCCTATGAACAGTGTGTTTGATCCTCGTTCGACAGCCTCGTTTTACCTGCAGTACTCGACTCATCCACTGGAAGCTGTCCTCCTCACTGGCATCCGGCCTCTGCTCTGCCACAATCACGATCCTCTCGTCATAAAACACCGTGACTGAGAACACAGATATCCTGGAACACACACACACACGCACGCACACACAACTTATAACACGCTCGCCCATCCTGCCTACACCTCATGTCTCCTCAATAGGATACAGTCAGCAGGCTGCAGTGGTTTCTCATGGACACCAGGTGTCACTAGTTCTCACTCTCTCTCTGTGTGGCTAGACAGTCGAAAAAGAAAGTTTTTATATTGGGAAGTAAACAGCAGCTGGCACTTAGCAAGTGAATCATACACGTTGTTGCCTGACTAAATATGTGCGACACGAACATCCTTTCTTAGGCCTACATGAGTGCCATCCGAGGTGACGCAAAAAAGGGACAATGTATAATATTATCAAAATGAATACAAAAACGATTACTTTTCCCAGCATGCCCCATTAAAAAACTCACCTCCCACGGTACACCGTCTTGACCGGCTCAACGGCCAGGGCAGTGGCTACCAGGTCGTCGGCGTTGTGCCTGCGCCCGCTCACATTCAGCAGCCCCTCGTTCTTCCCCACCACGAAGATCAGGCTGCCCTGCATCCCGCGGTGACAACACAGCACAGTCAATCGCTACTTACACAGACCATAATATGCACCGAAGCCTCCGGAAGGGCGGCAAAACGTGTTGTAATCTCTCATAGGAAAGAGGCACACACTAGCAGACTGAGTATAGGCTACATACCGGGCCTACGAAGCCCAGCAGTCCTGACCGCACAAACGGGATCTCTCCAAAGAGTGCACCGCTGGAGTTCACCGGGATCACCTGAACACAGCCAAAACAGGAGGCAAGGTCACGTGATGACCTTGAGACAAATATAAGCGTAGAGGAACCGCATCTATCCCGGGATGGGACTTGACCACATGACCATGAGTTCACACCTCAAAGGTGTTCTTGGTGACTCCGGGCAGGCCGTAGTACATGGTGCCTCCAGCGCGGGAGTTGATCACGATTTCTCCGATTTCGTCCGTCTTGCACAGCTGCGGAGGCCCGTCCAGCTTCACGATGCACATGAGAGCTGGAGAGGCCGGCGAAAACACAATACAGTAAGCTACCCTACCCTCGAGTTTAATTTTATTATTCCCTATGTCGATCCATCCCTATCTGGGCCAGTCCTCACCCCCGGGCATCACGTGGCCCGCGTCCTGCACGGTGAGGGCAGAGTTCTTGTCCTCTGTGTTGACGCGGATGACCCCGTGGCTCAGACCCCCCATAGACAGGATGGCACGCGCAGGGAGTGGCGTGCCTGGCACTCCCGGTCTACACAGGAGAGAGAGAGAGAGACAGGGGGAGAGAGAGAGACAGGGAGAGAGAGAGAGAGAGAGAGAGAGAGAGAGAGAGAGAGAGACAGAGAGAGAGAGACAGGGAGAGAGAGAGAGAGGTGGAGAGAGGTAGAGAGAGAGTTAGAGAGAGAGGTAGAGAGAGAGGTAGAGAGAGGCGTAGAGAGAGAGAGGTAGAGAGAGAGCGGTAGAGAGAGGTAGAGAGAGGATGAGAGGTCATTTTCCCAGCCTACTGCATCGATGCCTGCTCGGGGCGTGTCTATACAGGGTGTGGAGTCCTTACAGGGGTTAGCACCGTCGGCAACAATTAGCATGCGTAACGACGCCAGGCTGGTGTCCCTCTGGTCCCGGTGGGCCATCATGGCCCAGTGCAGGTCCCGGCACTTCACCAACGCCACGCGAGCTGCACACACACACACACACACACACACACACAGGGATGAGAACAGGGATGAGAGGAGGATACAGTGTTACCATAGGAACATGTATGTTAAAAAGCCTTTGACAGTTGCCCCGAGACAAGAGGTTGACCGGTCACCTTTGTTAACGTGGACCCTTTGGACCCAGGAGAGGGGACAGGCCTTCATCACGGCGTAGGGAACGCTGATTGTGTGTATCCTGTTCATTACAGCCTGGTAACACACACACACACACACACAAACACACACACACAAAGGGTGAGAATTGGAAATTGAATTGGTTAGAACTAGACTGAATGTAAGAATACAGAAAATGAAGACCACTGTGTTCTGAGTATCTGTCGACCTACGGTCAGAACGCCGTGCCACAGACCAATGTCCTTTTTAAAGTCCAGCACATTCACCATCGTTTCTCCTGCAGATGCACAGAAGGAACTCGAGAGTTAGAAACATGCTTTCCTGAATAAAGACTTGGATTCCCCCCCCCCCCAAAGGCACCAGTATATGTGTTTGAGCTCACCCTCGCAGTAGTTGCAAGCCTGGGTCAGGGCTTGGCAGTGGGTCAACATGGCCACTTTGGAAACGGCCACGCCCATCACAGTGCCCTCTTTACTGGCCTTGTACTGCAGGCAGAGACAATCGCAACGGGTTTAGATACAGGGACACGTGCATGCACGCCCAGAGTGATGTCGGCTAATAGCGGGGCAGACAGGGGGGTCACCTCTATGTATGCAGGCTCCGTGTTAGCGCTGGGGATGTGTGGCTGCCAGTCCTTGGAGGGCTTGGTCAGGTACTTGGAATCCGTCACCACCCATTTTAACCGAGGCCAACCTGTCCATGGGGAAATCCATGAGAAACACACATCTGCGTATGTGTATCATCATTTGTAACACTAATATCGAAGAAATGTGTACAGTGTAACTGAATTCAGCGTTAATATAATTATTACATAACTCACAGTATGTATTCATGGGGTCAAATCATATTCACCCAAATAATATTCGACCAACCATTGCCACGACAAGGCACACACATATTTCAATATCTATTTGAATGAAACTCCAAACAAACTACGGCAACAAAAAGACAGTTGTAAACCTTTGAAGGACAGTATTTCTCCGGTGGGCATTTTGGGCAGCCCCTTCAGACAGATCTCACTGGTCAGAGCGAGACCCACGCCACAGCTACCCAGCAGGAAGCCCACCTGGCTGCTCCCTGCGTCCTGTAACACACCATACCCCCGTACTCAATATCTCCACCACAACCAAGAAATGTCCTGAAAGAACTGGTCACATTTGATCAAAGAACTGGTCACATTTGATCAAAGAACTGGTCACAAAACATGGAAATGTAAAGAATCGGTCAAGTTGAATAAAATAACCGTTGTTCCTGATGGTTCCTGTACCTTGCGGGATAGCGGTACCTCAATAGGCACTGGGATCACCTGGGCCAGTAAACAACCATAGAAGGCCACCCAGAACATGCCCGGGTCACTGTTAGGGTACACCAGGGCCACCTGCAGAGAGACAGCACGTAAAACCTACTGTCCAACATGTCTGCATGTTTAATTATCCTACAGTTACACAATGGCTAAGTGGCAGTATCATGGTGTCATGTGATCTCACGGTGTCATGTGATCTCACGGTGTCATGTGATCTCACGGTGTCATGTGATCTCGCGGTGTCACGTGACCGTTGCGTGACTAACCCTGTCGCCGGGCTTGAGGATCTGCTCGTTTTTGGGGCCCAGCTTGTTGAGTAAGGTGTAGGCCAGCTTCACACTGCGGCTCCATAACTTCCCTGGTGGATACAGGTCAGGGAGGTCAAGGTTCACGGGGGGGGTTAGTCAGTACACAGCAACACACTGCTGAACAATAACATCCAAACTAGACACGAGGATCTAGTGTGTGATTGAAGCAAGACGGCTCTCTCTACTATAGCGTATCTATTATAGTGACTAGATACGCTATGATAGAGAGAGAGCTGTCTTGCTACACAATGTAATAACACAACCTCGCGTCAACATGGCCACATTCAAAAACTAGATCTATAAACCCTCCCACACACCAAAGCTCAAGTGTAGAGCGCAACCGGAACTTTCTTGTGCCCTTGTCTGCACCGGAGGAATATTAACTAGCTGTTTTTTTAAGACCCTATAGCCTACCTGAATTTCCAGTCTGGGATCAACAAAGTGTTATCTTGTCTGATCTTAAACTCTGTAGTGAAGTAAAGGCGGGTGGATGCGGGGAAGTCCACCCAAAGTGTTTGAACTGTGCGTACCGTAGGTCAGCGTGTAGAGGGGTTTGCCAGTGATGTCCAGGGCAGTGAGGGCCGGGCTCTTGCCCTGCGTGGACCCCCAGCGGGCCAGGGCGGCCTGCAGAGCCGGGGGCCAGTTGCTCACCACCCCCAGCGGCTCCCCTTTGACCGGGATGATCAGACGGCCCTCCGGCTTTGGTGTGTTGGGGTCTGGCTGGGGCACTGTGGTGCAAGGGTGTGGATTGGTGAGAGGGCAACGAGAGAGAGAGAGAGACAGCGAGAGAGAGAGCGAGAGAGAGAGACAGAGAGACGAGAGAGAGAGAGAAATAGAGAGATAAATGAGAGGCAAAGAGAGAAAAATGAGAGTGAGAGAGAGAAACAGAGCGAGACGGGGACCCAGGTGAAATAATTACATAACAGCAGTAGCACGATAAAAACATTCGTCTGGCATTCTGCTCATTAGGAGTGGAGCTCCCGACTGAACGCAAAGGCACACTTTGAGTCCAGGTCAGAGAGTTCACCTCTCTGTGCATTTCATGAATGTACTCTACTACGTGTTAATCACGTGTATTGGCAGAAGGAGAACGAAAACACGGCCTAACCTTCTACTATCTCCTCCGAGTCGTCGGTGAAGAACTCGCTGAGCGGGGGTCTCTTGGGTCTCTTGAGGGTGTTTAGGAGCTGCTGGATCTTGGTCGACACCCTGCTGTTCACTGGCACCCCTAGGAGAAGAACATGACACACACACACACACACACACATACACCGTGATTCACGAGCACGTTGCACTGGGATGTGTCAGGGGGAGAGCTCAAATCCTGCTGGGTAAAACCACTGTACATCTCCGGGTGTGCTGCTCTTCATTCAACGACACAGTGATCAGTTTGTTCACTGGCAATTAAACAGATTACATTTTGAGAGCAGAGGAACAAAAAACAGCACAGCGGAGTTGCCTCAACACCAGGGGAACACAGCGTGAAGAAGGGGTGGTTTGGTTTCCGTCTAGCGGGAGTGGGTCGGGTCAACACGTGGGGATTCATTCTCGGTGTGAAACGGTAAGATATTGTTTTTTTGGCTTTCACATCTGGTAGTCGTCAGACAATACAAATAAACAGCAGGGAGAGGTTAAGGGAAAGAACAACACACACGGTAGGCCACAGACAGTATGCAGTAAAGGCTGTTCTTACTCAGGATGTTACCGCTTCCTAACAGCCAGTCAAATAAACATGTGTCAGGGTGGAAAAGATCAGAAGAAGAAGAACAACAACAACAACAAAAGACAGTGAACTCTGGTTAATGACGTGGACATGGCTAATATATTGCTGAAAATACATGTGTATATATATATATATAAAATATATAAAACATATAAAAAGGTATAGAGATATAAAAGATATATTCATGAGACTTTTTTAGGTGAAGTTCTGCCTTCATGACACCTTCTTCAAAGACACACACACACACACACACAGACAGACAGACACAGACAGACACAGACAGACAGAACAGACAGACACAGACAGACAGACAGACAGACAGACAGTGTCTGTGTCCCCCTTACCGTCTGCGGTCTCCATCATGCTGGAGCGGCTCTGGCCCCGGCTCATGCCCCTCACCACGGCCTTGGAGGGCAGGTCCACCCGGGGGCCCCTGGTCAGGGTCGGGGGGGCCACAGCGGTCACATCGGGGGGCGGGGGGCCGTTGTTCTCAGAGAGACCTGGGAGGGGAGTGGGGGGGGGGGGACACAGAGAGCAGTGTGACGATGTGAGGCTCAACGGTGGACGACTCACACAACAACAACAGGATGCGTCTCCCATGCAGGTCCCCTCACCGATGCGAGTTTGCGCCAGCATGTCTGCCACCACTGACGTCTGCGACTGGTGGTGGTGGTGGTGGTGGTGGTGGTGGTGGGGGGGGTTGGTCTGGGTGTGGGAGTCGGTCTGCTGCTGGGACGGATACTGGGGCTGGTATTGGGGGTGGTACTGGGGCTTGTACTGGGGATGATACTGGGGCTTGTACTGGGGCTGGGCCGGGTGCTGCTGCGGCGGCTGGGCCGGGTGCTGAGGCTGTGTCTGCGGGGCCGGTGGCTGGGGCAGGCCCTGGGGCAGCGGCTTGCCCTCCCCGTGGGACAGGGTGGAGGAGGCGGACGAGGAGGTGGACGAGCCCTGGACGGAGCGGTTGATCCAGTAGTCGGGGCTCTGCAGGCCGGGGGGGTTGGCCGGGGCGGGCGGCAGCAGCGACCCCGCCTGTTGTGGGGGAACACCCGACGACGACGACCGTCGCCGCAGAGAACCCTCGTCGTCGGAGCCCGACGAGGAGTCTGCGACGGCGATGGAGAAGAAGAAGAAGTAGAAGAATTGATTGATTGGTCAATACAGAGCATTCTAAAGGTATAAGGGTGGAGGGGTTGCGGGGGGCGGGGCCTAACCTGGTGGCGTGCGTGTTTCCACTGGCGAGGGGACGTAGGTGGACCGGCGCTTGGTCGGCATGGGCAGAGCCATCTTCTCCTCCTTGTGTTTGGCCAGCGCAGCCTGCACAGCCTCCGTGTGGATGTCTGCACCAAGGAGCACAAAACACACGTCATGAATACACGCTCAGCAGAGAGAGCAAGATGAAGTGTAATAGTGAATATAATATTGCACTATTTAATTATGTTAAATAGTTATTCTTTCTGTGGAACAATTAAACACAATTCAATTGTATGATAGTTGAATTGCAATTAATTTCTGATAAGGAATAACACAGGTTTATTTAGAAACACTTTAATTTGATCATCTCAAACCATGATGACCGCAGCATATGTCAAAACATTGCGTCTGTTGTTAAAATATCTACCTGTCTAGCTAGCTATTATTGCTAATCGTGTACTAATGTGCTGTAGCCTACAATGGATGTAAATGTAGTACACTCGAAGTTGACATCAAAAGTAGGTAAAACGTCACATTTGCATTGCACCTCACTCTTTCAACGCCCATGTGACACAGTAATGTAGTAGGCCTATATTACATTATATTACAAATATCCAGAGATGCGTTTGTAGGTATGAGGTACTTAGTACAGGCATTATACGACATGGCCCCACACAAATTGCAAGAGAGACTCTTTGAAATGTTCTAGTCTCATAAATATGTCATTTATAACAAAGAAATCTACAAAGAACTCATAAGAAATCCAAGTGGTGGAAAGTATTGAAAAATACTGAAATCGGGATGCCACAATTTCCCATTGCCGCCCATGTTAACTTCTTGTTGTCTGATGTCCACACAAGGGTTCAGTACTGTCCACAATCAACCAGAAACTGTGTTTTACAAGAGACATGGCGTTGGATGCAGTACTTAACCCTTAGATGCAAAAGTGGGTTCGTTTTCTTTCTTGCAGTATCTTTGTAATGCAATGTTTTTATCATTTAGTATTCCAGGTGTTCCTCAAAAAACGTATTTTTGATATCAGACCATTTACATTTTTTATTTACCTTTCATACTTTTTAAGAAATTGTAGTTTTTGTGTTACTACCCCAAGCTTCCATAAGTGGGTCAAAAATGACCCACATACATTTAATCCCATAGAAACCTTTGATTCTTATCAACTGTACTTCACACGACCTGGCATCAGTGTTCAAGTATGAGCTGTGTAGTCATCCTCCAGCGCTGTCTGACACCTCCCTGCTGCTTCGACAGCTACAGAAGCCGGTGCTAGCAGATGCCATCTGGGCGCTCCACACACCAGACCTTCCAGGAGTCACAGGCCTTGTCCAGTATGTGCTGGATGGTGGAGCACTTGTTCAGCGCATCCCATGAACACGTGGATCCACATACAAGGACATCTGTGAGCTGTACAGTGAGTGTGTCACAAGGAGGTATGGAGAGGCAGTTGTCGTGTTCGACGGTTATCAGGGCACATCCACCAAACATGACTTGACACACCGCAGTCGAGCAGGTGGGAGGACTGGAGCAACCGAAACCTGAGCCGAAGAAGAGCACGACGAAGAGCATGAAGAAGAGCATGAAGAAGAGCACGAAGGAGCCACGTGTCTGGAACACCGAGGCCGTCAAGCAGCAGCTGGGTCCCAATGTGTGCCCTCACATCCTCTTCATCCATGCGCTAGCCGGGTGTGACACTACCTCCCGCCTTTATGGCGTCGGGAAGGGATCTCCCCTCAAGAAATTCACAACCAGCGGTTGTTTGACACACAGTCAGCTTCCACAGCAGGAGAGAATGCTTTGCTGTGCCTGTACAACGGGAAGCCTGGGGAGGGACTCGACTCACTACGACACAAACGTTCTCATGTACAGCCAGACAGTCTGCCACCCACATCAGCAGCAGCAAAGTACCACAGTCTTCGTGTTTACCACCAGGTGCAGCACTGGAACCATACATTAACTCCTGCCACAAGAATGGGGATAGAGAGTGATGGGGGTGCTTGTCCCTGTCCGAACTGACAATTGGTGGCAGTGGTGGATCCAGATCTGTAAGAAGTAGTCAAGGAATAATGACCAGAGGAAGAAGAAGAGCAACCAGCATGGACAATGAGGAGGGTAACCCCCTGGACAGGGCCCGTCCAGCAGGGGGCAGCAGGTGGTCAACCTCCAGAGACTGAGCCACAGTCTATTGCTGATTTATCCCTCCTATTGCATGGCATGATGAAACACCAGTCTGACAGAGAAACCAGACTGCAGCTGGAGATTAAACACCAGGAAGAACGCTGGAGAAGAGTTCAGCGCCAATTCACCCAGCTTCAGCAGGAAGTTCGCCAGGATTGCCGTGTCTACCCACAGCCATTGGAAGGTGAAGTTAATGGCCCTTGGTCACGCGCTTAGATAAATGAATATTGATTTGACAAAGAAGAAGATGAAGATTCTCTATATCTATATAATATATATATAGTTTTCATATAATTTCATTCAAACTCGGGGTCCAGCAGAATCCATTATCTAGTTACTACAAGGATTCAACAGTACCTGTACCATACCGTAACACAATATGAACACTCTTTTTTTCAGCGGGTATATCTAAAATCCCCTCAGCTCTGGCATCAAAAGACATTTCTTTTGTCTTGTCAAATACATATACAGTATTTTCTTCTGTTAAGTCACTACCTATCACCCAATGATGTAACACAATGGTGATTGACAGATGAAAGCCCTCACTCAAGTGACGTTACACAGGCGACACTGTTTGGAGCTCTGGGAAGTGGGGTCCAAACCCCCCCCCCCCTGTAATTACCGCTTATCGCCATAGGTGTCGCTAAAGAGAACAAAATGTAAATCTTTGAGATTGCTACTTCAAGTGTTTTACATTAAAAAGAAACAGCAAGACTAGTGGAGTAGCTTGGGGTGAAACAGTGGTATTAACCAGCTCTCGACATTGCTGTACAATACCGCCCAGACACCCACAGTGTCGTGTGTAGACACACGTAATGACTGGCTGTAGTGTTTAAATAAAAAACAAAGCACAGACAACAGTGGGGAATTGGACTGTCTGACCACATATGGTTTAGGCAGGGTCTCTATCAGAAGCATGAACCCATCCAAATGTTAACTTCAAGTGATCGTTGGAGTCATTTCCTGTTCAAACAGGATATACCACCGTTGGGAGAGAGAATGAAGCTACTTATTATCCTGGTCCACCCCACCCCCCCCATACACATAATTTCACTTCCTCACACATGCTCTGTCTCTTTCTCAATCCCTCTCATACACACACACACACACACACACACACACACTTCTTTTCACTTGATCAATCTCACGAACCCATTAGAAGGCGCGTGTGCAGTGGCTCTACTGCACATGCAGACGGCATGACAAAAACACGTGCGGACACACGCTTAGTCACTAACGCACACACACACGTACACACACGCGCACAGACACATGCACACACACTCCATTAAGTCAGGCGACATCCAGTCAAACATAAACACATTTGAATAAAACCATCAAGCACAACTCGTTACATGGAAGTGGTTGAGAACATTATTACATAATCAGTGTTCCACTGAACAGATTGCTCAGGGCTAGATCCTCTTCCTCCCTCTCTCTCTCCCCCCTCTCTCTCCCCCCTCTCCCTCTCCCTCTCTCATAATAATGTGTTAATATGGTATTAGCAGCAGGCACTGATCGCCACATATGTCTGGGCCTACTGCTGCCATCTCTGTGGCAATAGGGTGTACATGTATTTAATCAGTGTGTGTGTGCTGTTCACGCACACTTTGCCAGCCTGTCATGTCTCTACAGACACTGTGGTACATGCACGTAGTGAACACACACACACACACACACACACACACATTTGCACATAGACACATAGAATATGCACACACACATACACAGTGTCTCCCCATGTCTGTCCCCTGCTGAGTGTAGCCCGACACAGTCCAGTCTCTATCTCCTGCTAGGCCTCCGCTGTCCTACCACACCCTGTTCTACCAGCCCCTGGAACCACTCAATCAATAGGCCCGGAAACACTGTTCTGTCTCGTCTACTCCCACCGATCTCTTCATGTGTGTATGCGTCTTTGATCTGGTGGATCCACAGACGCTCCCACAACTGGATACTGATGTGTCTGACAGGCAGGCAGGCAGACAGGTCGGCAGACAGACAGATGATCAGGCTGACATACAGGCAGACAGACAGACAGACAGGTAGGTAGACATACAGACAGGTAGGTAGACATACAGACAGACAGGCAGACAAACAGGTCGGTAGACATACAGACAGACAGACAGGCAGACGGACAGACAGGTAGGTAGGTAGACAGACAGACAGGCAGAGAGGCAGATAGACAGGTAAGCAGACAGACAGACAGACAGACAGAGAACACAGAAGGTGTCAGCAGGACCACAGGATTCTCTCTCTGATAAGAGATGATTCACTTTTGGGTGCTCTGTATCTCAGGTCTTCCGATCATTTCTGTTCTACTTTAGTTCTGTTTCTAGTTCATCCATCCTCCCTCGTTGGGTTTTCCCTGCTCAGTATTCTTCTCTTCTCCTCGTGGCACCATGAAAAGCCAGCGTGTGACATCACAAAGATCCAATCAATGGGTCCTTCCTTACTGAGCGGGCTGCTCTGATGCAGGCCTGCACAAAAGTCACAATGTCCCTATTCTCTGTGTATGTGTGGTAGGACTCCACTCCACTAACCCTCTGAGTCCATACCATGACCACAGATACTAGCAGTCACAGAGAACGAAACCCCACACCCACTGACATATATATTTTAATTGGTCCCTTTGAAACTAAGTCTCAGCTTAACGATCCATTGGCCACGTATGCCCAGGGGGGTTTCCACTGCAGAAAAGACTTCGGTGACGTTATGCACGTGACGTTCCCAGGAGTTAACCTAGACAGCAGCAGGTGTCTCTGTTTGTTTGAAACCCCGGGGGGGGGGGGTCACCGTGAGGTGTGGCTCACCTGATCTGTAGCGCTCATCCCTGGTCCCCCCGCTGCGGTGCGGTCGCCGGGAACGGCGGTCGCGGTACCGGGACGAGCTGGAGGACGAAGGGGCGTGGCTGGATGAAGAAGGGGCGTGGCTAGTGGAGGAGGTGGCCGCGGGAGGCGCCACGTTGTTCTGAGGGGGCGGCTCCACTGTACGAAGAAAAAAACAGCACAGGGCATCCATCCAGGTGATGAAACACAAACAACAAACAAATAAGCAACAGGGAACATGTTGGTCCCCACTCGGTCCTCGCTTGAGAACAGCTAACATACATGTCATATGACAACAGCAAGTCATGTGACATGCATGACATCCAGTTATCAACTATAACCTTTTTTTAAACAAAAATACATATTTGTTAGATCACAATGTTGTAAAGACCAACATTTTTAGACAATGCATCCATTACTGCATAGTATATAGAGTATAATCATGTAGCTCTGTTCATGCAGTGCTATGAAATAATGTTTTTATTTGGACAATGCTTAATGTCCATTCATGGACAATCGGTTTGTTAATACAAAAAACATATATATATATATATATATATATCTGTTATGATTTTCTCATATTAAGGTAATGGGCACTAATGCAATATCAAACCCCATCTACAATTTGACTTTCAAATTGTATATTATGCAAAAGTATTCTAGCATGTTCCTGTATATCTACAGTAACTGCGAAACAGACAAATACTAATGCCTACTATTGCCGCATACATATTGCTGAATTCACATAATGATAAATATTTAATTTGCTATTGTTTAAGCAGCTGAAGAATGTAAATATTGCCCGCCAGTAGGGGGTAGCAGTGAGCAATGACTATTGGTTTATTGACCACGATTGAGCTGAGGAGGCATTTGATCAAAAATAATAATAAGGATAAGGATGGAGAGCGGTGGGCTCTGGGTCAGTGAGGCGGTGGGTTCTGTACCTGGAGTGTGGACCATAAAGGGAGCCAGCAGTTTAGTTCGTTTCTTCTCATAGCCCTTCTGTGTGATGTCCCCTGTGGAAGATAACAGCCATGTTAGTGATACACACCAACACACACCATTCAAAACATACACTGACTTTGAATATGCTGAATAAGAAACATGTTTTGTATTAAGAGAGAGCATGTGATAACTCCAGGAGGGGAATGCCAGTTTCTGCGTTTGCATACAGGTGATTACTTTGAATAGAGTCAGCATGATAACACAAACTATTGACAGAAAGACTTCCTCATGAAAGGAAAGGTTCCCCCTCAGCAGTTCATAGTCGATACTGTAATACTGTCTGTTTTCATTCGGCCATTAAATATGTAACATATCTTCATGTTTTATTCTTCTCAATAAAAAAACATGTGAACCCATTTTGAACGCTGCGTTGCCATTACAGTAATTATGAAAATAACCCTTTTTCAGAACCGAGACACAAACTGGCTCTGAGGTTGTGGTAAAAGGCCACCAAACAGACAAACATCTCCAAACCTTTCAAGTTATAATGAGAGAGAGAGAGAGAGAGAGAGAGAGCAAGACAGACAGAGAGAGACAGAGAGACAGAGAGAGAACCAGAGGAGGTCAGTTATGTAGCCTATATAGACTCACATATTATTATTTTAAGATATTTAATCTTTTTTTAAATATATTTTGTTCATTCATTACTGTCCCCACATGTCCCCACTGGGATTGCTAAAGACATGTGTGTATGTGTATCTTATGGATTAACTAGGGCTTCCAGAAAGCCTCATGACATGCATTGCCTACCATCAGGGAGAGAGCCGGTGCTGCTGTAACAGCAGAGGAGGACACGCATGAAAACTATAAATAAAATAAAAAAAATACATTTGGTGAGGAGCGGAAGCCCTGGTAGAGCAGCAGCAGCATGGGCGGGTGATTCAGCAGCAGCATGGGAGAACACACACACACACATACACACACACAGGGGGGACGGGGGTGGAAAACGACAAGTGTGGAGGTGCTGGGACAGAGCGATGACTGGAGAAAGGAGGTGGAAGGTGACTGAATGACGCAATGCAAACGCGGACGCCCTCGTGGATACATGACAAACAAACACGCCAGTGGTTTGTACATCGGAGTCCCACGTGTAAATGCTTGAATTTGAGGGTGACTTAGTGGTGACCAGCAACCAAACAAAATCCAAGCATATATAGGTGTGTGTGTGTGTGTGTGTGTGTGTGTGTGTGTTTGGTAGAAAGACCATCTGTATAGCAGGAGCTGTCAGATCTCCGCTGCCTGTTTCTTTTCAAGTCTGTGTCATGTAGAGTTGAGATAACAGCTAGGGAAGCACTACTTGCTGATATTCATACACCGGGGAAATATCACGACACTCCCAGAGAACACAAGTATCAAGGCTCCAAGCATAGTATCCTAGATACTCTTTACATATAAAGATAAACATACCATCTCCACCTGCTCATATAGTGTACTACTTCATTGTCTGGTTGTAAATTGTTATATTATTATGTAGGGCTGGGCAATAATTCAATATTATCGTTTATTGTCTTTGAATGGTATTGTATCGTCATGGAATGTAGTATAGTATAGTATGCCTTACGATGAGAAGATATGCCCTTAAAATGATCAAATATGAGGTTTGAAACGTCAGAGAGAAAGGAAAACTAGTTTTAGTTCGATACCATACTTTAAACTTCCACATACTTCCATGTAATGACCCTCAGTTAGACTGTTTAGAATGCTATTTTGAATTCATAAGCATATCGTGATATTTATCGATATCGTGTAAGATTCACCATAATTATCGTGATATGGGGTTGGTCTTATAAGGCTGTATACCAGAATACCCAGAATATATAACTTTATTAATCCTGTGAGGGAAATCTGGCAAGCACATTGCTATATTAATTAGGCCTATATATAGATATTACTTTATTTTTCATTCCCTTTATTACTCAAACTTTGTTTAACAATTTTATTAAGAGTTGGTTATTCTACAGAGATTCAAATGAGTCAATACTCTGTCTGGCAAGTACGTAATTCTACAATTGTTTAGTTGATCCAACTAGAACAATTCCCCTTCAGAAGTAAACAAAGAAGGTCCCACCGAGATTTGAACTCGGATCGCTGGATTCAGAGTCCAGAGTGCTAACCATTACACCATGGAACCACACAGGCAACACAGAAGTTGACACCAACTGTAGCGCCATGTGGGTGTGGGGTGTTGAGTTTGCATAACATTCAAGCGAAATATGAGGCTTAAAACATCAGTGAGCAAGCAGAACTAGTTTTAGTCCGATACCATACTTTTAAACTTCCACATACATCCATGTAATGACCCTCAGTTAGGGTCAGCCCTATTATTATGTGTCACCCAGATATAAAATGTTTTTTGATCTGATCAATGCTTATTTCCAACAACA
>OOFB01006409.1:0-15976 GCA_900323305.1 Trachyrincus murrayi
AGCCGTTAAAAGCAGTATGTGTGTTGAATGTTTGATTTCAATAATGATAATTCACTCTAGTGTTGCAACGGTGTGGAAATCTTAACACCGGTGGATGTTCTTCTGAGAACACCGTGGTTCCCGGTAACACCGTAGTTCCAAACACTGGCCGTCTGGCTGTGTTTTGGAACGCATATTACTATGTGCAACAGTGATGACGGTACTTGATTTGTATTGTCTTTGTGGTGCATATACAGCCACATATATAGGTCCCTAAGTTTTAGCCATGCTAATAACAATTCTGTTAGCACAATGACATCATATGCCGTTATTATAATCATTGACGTATGCATTAATTGAATTATAATAGGTCATATTGGTGGTTTAGGTATGTCACGTCATTTTTCACTACTTTGCCTTGAGAAAGATGTTAATGAGTGGAATGCGCCTCTTTAGTTCTTTGGGCTAATCGACCCCCTCCCCCATCCGATACAGCAAAGAATCTGACTGCCTTATGTTTTATGTATACTGTAGTTTTATATAAAAAAGTTCATTTTGTCAGTCAACTAAGATATATCTTCGTATTGTTTATCAGGCCTATTATTTAAAACTAATACTACATTGACTATTCGTTATTCATAGTTCTAACTAGTTTCGTCTTGAAATTATCAGTCAACTAAGATGACCTATAACTATACTTCAAACTAAACCATAGCTTTGGTTTATATAGTATTTTCACTAACCAAAAAGCCAATTGTTCGTTTTTAGTCAGGCTCAAATGGTAACACTTGGCTTTTTAGTTTCTGACAAGACTTGACATGTGACAAACAAAACCAAAACTATAGTTTAGTTTCATTCTAAATTGGTCAGTCAGATTCTTTGGTGAAAGCTTTTTCAAGCTGCTCCTCTGTATCGGATGGGGGAGCGGGTTGATTAGCGCAAAGAACAAAAGAGGCACATTCCACTCATTAGGACCGGTCTAGCGGTCTTTAGTTCACCGCATCACATTGCTAATTCAGAGCGTGAATCTGTCTTTCTAACTTAAAAAAGCGACGTTCAAACTGCACAAGCTGATTGACTGAGTGACTATTTTTATACACCACCACAGCAGCGCTATGCTGCTACACATTTCACTTTTTTATGTCGGAACATTCCTGGCGGGCGGTCATTATTGTAAAACTTGTCAGACGCGTGGGGAACTACTACTAAACGTTGGCGAACAAACCTATTTTATACAGCCTCAACAACAATGCATGACCCAATAAAACACTAAAACTTGTTTATGAGACTACTAATGTGTCAAGTTGCTTTACTTATAGCCTACATATATGCAAATGACGCGATTAGGCTTCTGTTCAAGCGGGCATTCTTGACTGATATATTGTTGTTTCACTTTCTGTTGGCAAATGTAGACAAATGCTACTTATTTTAAGTAATTATACTTGTAAATTACATGGATGTGAACAGTCAAGGTAGATCATCTTGAGGTTTTTTTTTATTTGTCAAATGCCTGTCAAAAGCTGTCAAGAGTCGACCGCATGTGACGGTGGGGACGGTGTGAATAAAATCCCACCGGTGGCGCATCCAACACCGTGTAACACCGGAAACCGCGACAACGCGAATTCACTCTTGAACAGAGCAAGAAGGAAGTAGAAGTGAATCAATCCATCTAGAATGCATCACATGTTATACAGTAAACATACATAATGCAGGGGGCGGATGGTAAACTGAAGAGACTGCCAGTACAGTGGAGTGGTTTCAGAGGGAGAAACTCGGAATATTTCCCCCTGCTGGCAACTACCTGCCACTACACCTATAATACAGTTAATACCACCAGGAAGCGGTCGTTACTACTCTGTGTGTTAGTGTGTGTGTATGTCTATTCTCTTACCACACTGGCCCCCATGCTGGTCTGCCCGCTGCCGAGCCAGGGCATGGATGCAGACACGGGCATCTGTGGTGGGGCGAACAGGGAGCTGCTGGCCTGGGCGATGTTGGTATGAGAAGAGCGGTAGTCCACATCGTCGGAGCTGTGTTGTCACAAAACAAACTTAACTGTCATATGAATGTAACATGGATGACATGGATTACTCATTGATGCTCTTAAACTTGCACTTTTGTAGCTGCAAAAGTATGTCACACACATATGTGAGGGTATAATATAAGGAGATGATTAGAAGTATGCACTTCAATTAGGTTATTTTTGAAGTTAAAACTTCAACTTAGGTTAGAGTTGTGCCGTCACAGCCGCCAACACCAATACCAATACTTAATATTGTTTTAAAATCACAGCACAGTGCAGGCATTGACCATAGACCCCCATTAGTCTGACCTGCGGGACTCTTTGTCAAAGTCCTCTCCTATCCAGGTGTACGGCTGGGCAGCCACCAGAGTGGACACATCCACTTCCTGGACGTCATGCGTGGAAGCCAGCACAATCTCATTGGAGTTGGCCTGTCGCAGAAAATAACAAGGTAAGGAGGACGGGTGATCAATCATCACCGATCATCACAGTATTTGAATTAAACCGTGGTTCTGCTAACGAGAAATGAAATCGGCTGCAAGGGTTGTAGACAAAACCAGCTTTGGCCTTTTTCTTTGTGGACCTGGAAGTCTCTGGTTAGTGAACCTGTACCTTGTTGATGGCAAAGGCCATGATGATATCAGACTCCTTGTGGATGATTTTAGCTTTGCCCCCTGGGTAGCCCAGATCTGCCTCCACCTGGTGACAAAAAGGGCATCAAAACAGAGGAGACGGGATGGTTACTTTGATGGATTCAATTCAGATGGATGGAACTGTGTCAGCCTCACAGTGATCACGCAGGTTAGTGGGCCGGTGTGGATAAAGCCTATCCAGGGAGTGTCCCGACCCAAAGGGCAGATTAAAGTGCGTGTGTTTCCCCCAACAGAATCAGCCCCAAGAGACGTTGGAGAAGAAGGAGGAAAAGTGGGACAGAGGGCGAGTCGGTTAAAACAGAAACACGGGAAGTGAGAAGGTGAGGTCAAGGCGGGTCATATTCATACAGGTCAGCGGAGGTTACGGAGGCTTCCCGGGGAGAAGCCTCTCTCTCTCCCCTTGAAGAGCAGCTTGAAAAAGGGGTTTGAACCCTCAAAGCGTTGAGGTAGAGAGTAGACTTCTGCCAGAAGAGTGAGACAGAGGGATGGAGTGAGAGCTGTCGCCGTTAGGCCATGCTGGGAAGCGGTCATCAGATGCTAGGGGTTAGAGTAAATGCTAAACCTGAATCCAAACAGAAGAACTCCCACCTGCCTTCAATGACCTGGTTTTCTTCCCGCGTGTGATAGTGATACCCAACTCTTCCGCTCACCAACGGACCAATAGAGAGACGGGTGGGTGTATAAGACAGACCAATAGAGAGACGGGTGGGTGTATAAGACGGACAGATAGCTTGACTGATTGACAAGAGACCCAGAGCTTGAGAGGGGGAGCGATACTACCTTACGAGGACTGCGAGCTCCTGCAAGGCACTTTGTGCTTAGATGGTCCGAGTGGTTTTCTACGCACTACACAACACACACACACACACACATCACAGAAGCAATATGGACGCCGCAACAAAAGACACAAACACACACGAAGCACAGCACAGCACAACACACATGCACAAACACATAGACACACAAACAGATAAATAAGTATATAAATAATACAAACACAATGAAACATGAAATAAAAATAAAATGAGAATGGGTTTACAGAGCCTTTGGATTAAAAACGGAGATTAAAAACAGGAATGTGTGTGTCAACCAGACAACCAACATGAACTCACAGGTCATGAAGAAGGGATTAACAAATACATTACAACGTAACGAAAAGTAACGAAAAAACCTTAAATGTTCAATGGAACTGATTTGTTGATGGGTAGCCTACAGCCTGCACCGATGGCTCAGTCACTGAAAACAATTTGTATAAACGTCTCAGACTGTACACAGTTCACTTAACGGTACTTTGTTGATGTGTGAGGACGTGATAGCAATAGCTATACCAGATAAACATGCTGTATCTTAAAATAAATCTAGATCTTTTCAAAAGAGAGGCGCGTATGACACTTTGACTTGAAGATAATGTCACAAAATATGGTGGCATAGTTCCCTCAAAACAAAACAATTCAAATAATTGGAATTAGAAATGCAAAACTTGTGATTGGGTTTTGACTTCACAATTTAAATGTCTCAAATCGTATTGCCTTAATTTAAAGTGAGTAAAGTTGAAAATAAATAATATTGTGAGATAACTAGATACTGTAATCTGTGCACATAGTTCTGCGGTGGAAGCAACAGTCCTAAACGTGAAAAGTGAAGAGTTTTGCACATAAATTCAGGCATCTAGTTGAAAATCAATCAAATAAATGATGAGAGTATGAGAGTTGCGGAAGGGCTCTCTGACCTCGCACTGCCTCCTCTTCTTGGTGAAGATGTAACGAATCAAAGTCTCCTGGAGGACTTCCTGTTTCACCAGGAAGTGCCAGAGACGCCGGGCCGGGAAGGACAAATTGTTCTTTGTTCTGGAAAAAAATAAATACAACGATAATAATAAATATATATATATATATATACACACAATTAATGAATTAACTAATATATTCATTGGTCATGGTTCTATGCGAGTGTGTGAGAGTGTGCAGACCGTCCAGGTGAGCTTTTGTGTGATTGTTGTGAAACTACAGATTATGTAGGGTCCCTATGTAGGGTCCAAAGGGGGAATTCTTTTTAGAATTGCGTTTTCCTGCTTTCACTTGCATCGGTGATGGTTACAAGACAAATGTGTATCTCGTATCTCCATTATTCCTGGTGTTATCTATCTTAGAGCCCAAGGATATGCATCTGGCCTTATACGTGTGGAGCTATTATTGATTGATTTTAGGATAGCATAGTTATATAATATACAATTACATAACATATATTACAAATATACTGTATATCCGACTTCAATAATTACATATCTACATTTAGCAATGGTTGAAGTTGCACTTTTTTCAGAAAAATAAGAGGGTATTTGGTGCTACCAAAAGTGTTTCAAGTGCTCCTGATTTGTTTTTCTGGTGCTCCTAGATTGAAGGCCCTATCCAACGGAAGTCAGATGGCATTTTTCGTACGTCTTTTGTGAGGCGTCTGCATAAAACCGGAGGTAGGGGTGGGACATAGCTTTTCAAAAAGAGGGAGGGTTTGTCGCGGTGGCTAGGGTAGAGCGTCGCCATAGCAGTGTAATACAACGTAATACAGCTGTATACCAGAAGTAAGCACAATACATTTTTGGGTGCAAATATATGAAAAATACCTACATTGAATAACAAATTTTTCATTTTGTAGGACCTTTAGGAGGGTTGGTGTGTTTAGGAACAGCTGCTTACTTGAAGGGAGTGTTATCTGGCTCCAGCATGGCCTTGTGTCGGAGGATGGCGGGCCCCCCTGCAGCACTGAGGTCAGTGGGGTAGGTGTTGATGTAGTTGGGAGGGGGGCCGTCGAACTTGTTCATCCTCTCCAGCAGCAGCTGCTCCCAGTTCTCCAGAGTCTTGAGCATGGCGTTGCAGAGAGGGGACGTCACGGGCAGGTCTGGAGGCACAGGCACATGCACACACACACATTAAATACTGAAACATAAATGTCTTTAAATTCATAAAAGAAATGTCACATGGCAGTGATCTACAAGTGAGATCAAAATTCATACTCACTCAAGTATAAGCATCGTTTGTGGCAGTATGTAATAGAAAGGAATCTTTTGTGCATGTGGTCAATGTGTGTGTGTGCGTGTGCGTGCGTGTGCGTGTGTGTGTACACGCACCTGTGAAGTCAAGGCCGGTGAGTGGGAGGAGGTTCTTGACGTTGTGCAGAGACAGTTTGACCATGACCAGCCGAATCAGAGACCAGCTACAAACAGACAGACGAGAGCGTGAGACAGACAGACAGGGGATAGACAGACAGACAGGGGATAGAGATCTGTCAGAATCAACACGCCAACAAAGCACAGTGTTGAGTGTGAGTGGGGGTCCTACCTGTAGGAGTCGGGGTCCGAGTGTTCTGTCATCTGCGTGTCCGAGAGGAAGGCGTCATCATCCTCATCGTCGTCCTCTGCAGCGCTCTCGTCCGAGTCGTACAAGGCGCCGCTGTCCGC
Source organism: Trachyrincus murrayi (assembly GCA_900323305.1). Lineage (NCBI taxonomy): Eukaryota > Metazoa > Chordata > Actinopteri > Gadiformes > Macrouridae > Trachyrincus > Trachyrincus murrayi. The sequence goes on from OOFB01006409.1 coordinate 6,110, forward strand.
CAGGGGCAGGAAAGGCTGAGAGAGAGAAGGAGAAAGAAGGAGACAGAGGTGAAGGAAGGAAAAAATCGAAATGTTGACATTTTTTTTTAAAGAATTAAACGGCAATATTTAAATACATTTTACTGGTATTTGTACTGAATATACAATAAAATCAATAGACAGCCCTGAGGTTGGGAGGCAGTTAGATAATGTGTTTCCATTGCCTCCTTCAGCACCTTACCTTGGCCACAAAGAAGTCCCACATGCTGAGCTCCGGAGGGATGAACTTCTCCCTGTAGGTGGGCCTCTCGACGGGCACCGGCGGCGGGGTGGCCGGTGTCTCCTTGACGGGACGTCCCGGCACCAGCATCCGCATATTGAACCGCCGCCTCTGTCTGTCCCCGTCCTCCACCGGGGCCTGGACCGGCACCACTGAGGGGAGGGTTGGGGGTTGGAGGGGTGGAGATGGAGTGCAGGTTTAAATATCTTTCAGATGGCAGCAGATCTTGTAACTGGTACGTTTCTGTCACACAGCCAGTGCTGCTCTTAACACCAACTACAGACAAAAAGAGGCAAGGGGAGAGGAGCGGTCAGCTTCATCCTCAAGCAGGAAACAAGTGAGGAAGTGGTTTCATTAATAAGAGCCTTATACTAGCCTTGAGCTCGGTGTCATTAATAAAAGCCTTATACTAGCCTTGAGCTCGGTTTCATTAATAAGAGCCTTATACTAGCCTTGAGCTCGGTGTCATTAATAAGAGCCTTATACTAGCGTTGAGCTCGGTTTCATTAATAAGAGCCTTATACTGGCCTTGAGCTCGGTTTGAAATGTGGTGTTGGAATAGGATAGGTCTCATAATAAACCCTAACAGATAGAGAGAAGGACTCAAGACAAACGCACACTCACACAAAACGCACAAACATAACCCCGCACTGCATCAAGACAAGAGAGACAAACACAGGGCTGTGCACAAACCTGCACCCTTAGCCTGGGAGGATATCTCTGGCACAGCTACGATCCACCAGAACAAACCAGACACACACCAGACAGTACTGTTAGACACGCACACACAGGGCATTATGATATGGGACTCAGTAGGCCTAGATACGTGACATGTGATGCTATAAAAATAAAACACATACATCTTCCACGCCGTTGGCCAAAATGCTAAATGATCATGTGCATCAAGGCATGTTGTGAGTAGTAGTGCACAATGTAATATATCACATGATGCTAGCAGAGAATGTATATTACAATCCAAGTAGGTACACCGTAACATCTACACACCGGCATGTTTATTTGTGTGTGTGTGTGTGTGTGTGTGTGTGTGTGTCTGTGCACACACTCTGCTAGGTGCACTGAAAGGCTGCCCTAACATTTAAAGGACTGATTCTTATCAGAAAATGGCTGACATTTAAAAAACCCTATCCCCCCCCTCTTCTTCCCCTCCTCTAGCAGTGCTTCTCAAAAGGTCCTCCGTTTAGAAGAATTCATGAGTACCATCTCAGGCTTCTAACAGATATGGACTCTAAATGCCACCTTCTATCTGCTTCATACACCAGCTGGTCTTCAACACATGCTGGTCTGGATAAATATACATGATACAAATCCAGCCCCTTAACAGGCTGCTAGAACCACTTCCTGCAGGGGCAGGGCAGTATCAAATATACTTTGACCAATGGCTGACAATAGCACTATAGACTAACTATAGATCTGCTACTCTTACACAATTACCAATACCTTCACCATCACATCAATGATGTAATTCTGGTTCAGAATTGCAGAACTGCGGTCATTACTGTAAGCTATGAACCAAGCTAAACCTACACCAAAACACAGAAACGTGCCGGCGGCAGCAGCAGCAGGCTGTGGTGTTTCTGTGTGGAGGCCTGTCACGGTGTACCTGCTCTGGGCTCTGAGGGCAGCTCAGCCCTGCCCTCTGAACAGCTGCTGCTAGTGTTGGTCCTTGCTGGAAGGGAGGAGGAGGAAAGGGGGGGGTGACACCACCAGGTGAGCAAACAAGACACGACCACATAGACATGCTACACACAGCAAACACAGCACACGCAGCACAGACCCCACCCGTAAAGGCACACACAGCCGCAAACACACAAGTGTGGGCACGCACGCCCGCGTGCGCACACACACACACACACACACACACACAGACAAACGATCGCACAGCATTGATGGCTCATCAGAACATCGAACACAGACATTTCCAGTGCACAAACAGCTTCTTTTTTGTCCGTCCATTGTCAGAATGGGGCAGCTGCATGAATAGATGGTTTCCATCAAGCATCTGCAACAGTGCAAACCTGAATAATGTATATATATTGAAATAGAAATACACATCATGCACAGCAGTCCTGCAAACCCAGCAAGTCAACACTGTGCAGACCATCAAATCAACAGCACTGCAATCCACCAGCTCCGTTACTCACAGCTGGCCACGGCGGCTGCCTCCCCAGTGCTAGACCCCTGCCCCCTGGGTCTGGGGGGCGGGGGGCGCTTAGGGGGCTGGGTGACAGCAGGGGTTGGGGCGGGGGTTAGGGTGGGGCCACTCTGCTCGGGCCCTCTTGTCTCCTGAGGGTCCTCTGGCCTGGCGGCCTGAAAATCTTCCGGCACTGGGACACAGGGCACAGGGTATACTCACTACACACGAGGGGAACTACACGTACACACACACTCTCTCACACACGCAAACACACATCAGCATAATGCAGCTCCGCCTGGAAGACCCTGGAAGAAACACTTGTCTATGTGAACACGCAGACACACACCTGGGGAGACAGGAGAAATGCATTTCTCCTTCTAGGATCACAATGGTCAGACTGTGGTCAGGCTGATTGACATGTGGAAAGAGGGGCAGGGCAATGGAGAGGGGGATGGGACCCATGGTGGTTGGACAATTCCTGGTTAGGAAAGCAAAGGTCGGGGAGGTCACAGGTCGCTTATAGGGCTACATGTGGGTTGTGCTAAATAGCACTACCAGACAGTTGTCCTAAACCACCACCACCACCGGGACTTTTACTTTCTGAACCTGGAGGTCCAATCTCTGGTGAGCATTCTTGTGAGAAGCCTTTTAAAATCCAAGATACAAGTGAAGTGCAAATGGTTAAAAACAACAACGACGGGGGAGAAAAGAGTCAATTTAAAAAAGTATGACCGCCGTACCTGGTGGCGCCTCGGGCCTCTTGGGCCTGATGACGACTTTGGCCCCTCCCCCGAAGACGGCGGCCCACATGCGGTTGTTGAGCGGGTGTGCGGCCAGGCGGAAGAGCTCGTTGCTGTTGTGGGTGCCCAGGCCGTGGATGAGCAGGGCCAGGTAGACGGCCACCACCGCCTCACACAGCAGCACGTTGAGCCGGGGCTGGTCCTCCTCCCTGGCCGACGCCATCAGCGAGATCAGGGAGGACACGCCTGGGTGACACATGTAGTATGGGTAATGGTTAGGGTGTTCAATTCCCAGCCAGGTTCCATCTGCAGGCATCCTCGAGCAAGACGCCTAGCCCCGACCTGCTCCTCAATGACCCGAATCAGATTTCACCGCTAAGTCGCTTAGGATAAAAGCGTCTGCTAAATGACTAAATAGTAAGTAGTGTACGGTAGGGAAGAATGCTTAGTTGGACATTAGTTGCTAAATGCCACCGCTGTATAAACTCTGATGCACATACATTTCTTAAAGGCCACAGAAAAATCATATTGTTATTCAAATCAATTTAAACACTTTCAATGCATGCAATTAAATAATTCACCTTTCACATCAAGCTAATGCTACAATGGATTTAATGCACCAGTGTACATGCACACACCCTCAGAGTGCATTATGGGCAATGCCAACGTCAACTTGATGAAAATACGTTTCCACAGATGAACAAGGAGAGAGTCTGCCTCTGAAAGCACTGAATGCATTTTCAGAGCATTATCATGATGGCCTGATAAGTCTCTGTGTTTCCATTTCCTTCCCAGAGGCTGTGAGGCTCCCATTTTAGAACACCATCTGTCCCTCCCAGCAAACAGACTGACTGCTTCACTCGCTGCCATTTCCGTCCTCATATACACTCTGGTTTTGATGCTCACACACCAAAGCCAATGAATTCCCTCCTTCTCTTTTGTTACAGAATACAATGTAGATAGGATTGATTTTAGTGTCACAGCATCAGTCGAATGTGTGTGTTAATGAAGACGTTATAGATAAAGGTTTTAACGGCAGTGGGAGGCGTTATTGCCATCTTTTGTTTGTTCTTGTGTCATTTACCAGTAGATGTCTCCCGTTAGCTTCCTCTGCTTTGCAGCAGTCTGACCAATCAGCGGGCACTCTTCTCAGTGTAATGATCCCATGGCTTGAATGACTTCATATATTAACTTCACTCGACAAAGATTACTGCACAAGAAGCATTATAATGTCATTATTTCCATTGGCCAACATCATTAGATGACCTAATCTTGAGTATGGACTTCTGACTCATGGCCAACAAGATGAAATATGAAAAGTAAAATTGTAGCGGCTCTGTAAGTGAATTTGTGTGGAGCCAGTACTGCTAAGCACTGTGTGTTGAGAAGCCATGAAGGTCAGACTGACCCAGCAGCAGTGTTCAGCTTGGGACGGTGGTAGCAGAGTTCTGGGGTGGGGAGTGGGTGTCGTTACCTGGCCACTGTGCGGGAACAGAGCTGGGGGTGAGGTGCTCCTCGATGCTCTCTGTGCGTAGTCTCCTGCGCTCGCTGAGCAGCAGGCCCTGGTACACCATGCCAGTGAACTGGTTGGCCTCCGCCTGGCTGCTGCAACACACCACACAGCAGGCGGAGCGGTGAGTCATCACCACCACTTTACAGAAGGAAAACTCTCTCTGGGTCTCTCTGCTGCCGCCAGTAGACATACTGCTTCCCTACATTCAGAGATGGAGGCCAACTAGCTAACGACGCAGAGAAATTTGCATGGTGGCACGCAACTATTGCACATGCGTCGGCTTCCTGCTTTTGCACGGACTACAAGCAAGCTTGGAGGTGGATTGTACTTTGTTTAACCAATGTCTGTCAAGTACTTCTGAATGTATTTTGTGGCAGTGTTCTTCCATTTGACTGCCCTGAATAAGAGACCAGCAAAGTGACTCACATGAGACTAAATACAGCATAAAAATAAGTAGAGGCAAAAATAAGTAATACAGCAAGTAATAGAAAAAGAGATAAACAGACAAACAAGGAAGAGAGAGAGATAGAGAGGGCAATAGAGAGAGAGCGTACCTGTAACTGTGGCTGTCACAGAGGGCTTGGTAGATGCATGCAGACAGAGATGCTGCCAGCGTGTGCAGAGCAATCACCTGAAAAAGCACATTCTTTACATTTCTCTTCAACACAGGGCCTGTATTTCAATAGCCAAGGATGCACTGCAGGACAATCAATTATCAGTAAAAAATGTCCATTTCAACAGAAAAGAAAAGAGAGAACAAAAGAGCGAGAGAGAGCGAGAGTATGGAGAATGAGAGGTCTGACCCGGTCGTCAGTGGCGCTGGGATGTGGCGGGGTCTCCATGTGGGTGATGGTGTGGAGGATGTCGTGGATGTGGTTGCTGAGGTGGAGCACGGGGTTGGCGATGACCGTTTTGGTGGGGGCGATGCTGGCCGACAGCAGGGGCAGTGTGGTGGGCAGAGGCAGGGGGGACTGGAGCTGCTTCACTGTAGTCTCCTGCAAGAAGGCACGTCACCATCCATTACCACTACCACCTAGCCTCCCCATACAGGCAACTTGCTGCATTTGTTTGCATGTATTGACTGTAGACAACAATGACTGAAGTCAAAATGACAGACCACACCAGGTAGGGCCAGTCAACATAGGCCTACAACTCACACACACACTACAAACTGAAAGACAGTTACATTGTTCAGTGTTTTGACCTATGATACAGACTACTACATTCTACTACCTGCTCAAAGCAAATCATGAAAGATTGTTACTTAACTAAGATGACTTATGTCTCCAGATACTTTTTATATATCTTATTATATATGAAATGCATGAATTGGCATTCGATATTTCAACAAGCATACCAAACGTTGAAACCCAAGACGCAGGCCAGTATGTGTGTGTGTGTCTGTGTGTGTACCTGCTGGCTCTCCTGCAGCAGGAAGATGAGCTCCATGCGCACGGAGGTGACGCCCCCGCCCTTGGCCCCGTGCAGGCTGCAGTACGAGAGGAAGACGCGGAGCAGCGCCTGGTTCTTCCTCAGCCAGGCCTTGCGGCGCTCAGAGTGATGCTGCTTGGCTTGAAGCCGCCGCCGCTCCATCTGGAGACGCTCGTAGGCGCCCGCCTCCGTGCCCTCCGGGGCGTCGTCAGGGATGTCCAGCGACGCACTGCGCTCCCCCCAGCACTGCGGCTCCTGCCTCTCCTCCTTCCCCTCCACCTTGAGACGAGACCACGGTAACCACGGTGAGGGGCGTTTCCACGTGGGATGGAGCACGGGGGTCTTCATTTCATTCATTATTTTAGTTTTTTTTTTAAAGGGATGGTACATACCTTGTAGTTGCAGATCTTGTGCATGGCTCCGATCTCCTTCTCCAGCCAGTTGTAGAGCTGGAAGCGGAGTTTCCCTCCGTCCACCTCGTAGCCCGTGGCCAGCGTGCGCAGCTCTGTCATCAGGATCTTCAGGCAGGCTCTGAACTTCAGCTGCTCGGCGATCACGTCCACCTCAGACTCCCCCTGGCAGGACGGAGAAAACACTCAATCCATGTCTGATACCATGTCAGGCCCTACATTCAGATCATGTCAGGACTTTATCCTGCATTCCTGGAGGAAGACTGAGGTATCAATAGAAACAAATATGAAATTAATATAAAAAAACATCAAACATCAGATGCTGAATACTATGAACATACAGTATATACAATACACAAAAATGAAAACAAAACAATCAACAATAAGTAAATATACATAAACATGGAGCATAAATGATAAACATCAGGGTTGGAAATGTCCATCTGTATATCGGTCGTCATACCTGGGAGTCCTCCTTCAGCGTCTGAGAGATAGGCTCCGCCTTGGTCTCTGCCTCTGGTTTCTTCATGGTCAGGCCTCCTTCGTTGTCTTCCTCGTCTTCATCATCATCATCATCATCCTTGCCCGCTCCCCAGTCCAGCTGCAGGCCGCCATCCTCTATCTGGACCAGAGGCTGGCTCCAGTCCAGGCCGCCTGCACTGTCGCTGGCTCCCAAGGCCGGGGTTGGGCCACTGGGGGCGCCCCAGTCCATTACCCCCTGGGTGCCATTCTCTACAGGCTGGCTGGAGCTCACATTGGCAACAGGGGAGCCTTTATCCCGGGGAGGAGAGGAGCCAGACTTCTTGGTCACCTTGGGGATCTTGGAAAGCACCTCCAGGGCCAGGACTGGACAACCGACCTTAAATAATAAAGTGAAACAGTGAAGCAAGTTAAAATACACAACAGACAAGATGACTCTTCTTTTATGTCAAACAAAGAGCAAACAAAATGTTTGCTTGTACTCTTTTTGTTTGTATTGGTTCGGGTGTTTGACTCCCAGCAGAAAGCTTCTGGGTTTGACTCCCAATGCCTGCCTCCCTGAATAAGACGCCTAACCCTACCTGCAAATTAATGACATTTCATAATGACATATGAAAGAAAGAAAATGACTGAAGAAAGTCGCTTTGGATGAAAGCTAAATGAACCAGTAACTATATAACTGAATTCAGGTCACCCCCCACTACGCCCGTGACTCAACCTTGAAGTGAGCGTTGGCCGTGGTGAAGAAGAGCTTGCGCTCGATGAGGTTGATCTCGTCCACGCTGCTCTTCTCCACGGTGGCCGCCACGCCCTCGGGGGAGGCAAAGTGGCGGCGGATGATGAGCGGGTGCGTCCTGAGGTAGTTGTAGAAGCTGAACACCACAGGGTTGCACGACTTCACCATCACATCTGAAAAGGGCAGCAGAGGGGATGGAGCAGGAGAGAGGTGGTGGAAAACATGTTACAACATGGTGGAAGGCTCTGATAGGCTTTGGCTCAGTTTAACCCCGCAAACGCGTCAGAGAAGATATGTCATGAGACAAAAAAAAACTTACCTAACCTACCTAAAAAGGATCCCCGCTCCGATTTAAATATATTGTAAATATATAAATGAGACTTTATAGACTACATGAGATTTCCCAAACTGAATAAATATTGCACATATACACAAGAAAACAATTTTAAGCTAGCATCACCGTGTCCGTGGACCAGCAGGTAGCAACATAACTTTCGAGGACAATGTTTTTTATTGTTTTGTATTTTGAAGGGGAATTTTATATTTTTAAATCACATGGGTGATGAGACTCTATTTTCACTGGCCATGGTATAAACACTTTTAATACACTGTGTAAAACACGGTCTCATCTCTTGTTAAGGTGTTCTGTTTGGTCCTGGGTTTTACTGGGGACACCTCTAACCATAAGCAGCCTGTCTGCCCCCAGCTGACCTTGGTTGTCCTCCTCCTCCTTGGGTATGCGCTCCAGTAGGGTGTCCAGGGCCCGCGTGTAGTCCTTCAAGATCCAGAAGGCAATGCTGCGCAGGAAGGGGTCCGGGTGCAGCCGGGAGCAGTGGTAGCCGCCGCCCTGGCGGTTGCAGCCCAGCACCTTCTCGTAGAGCAGGCCCTGGCAGGTGGACGAGCTCTCGTAGTCTGCCTCGTACAGACGGGCCACGATCATGGCCAGCTGCAGGTCATCCATTTTCTCCAGTAACACCTGGGAGGGACAATGGGCAGATGGGTGGTGGGTGGGGGGGGGGGGTATTGTGTGTTGATTGCAATGAGGTCAGCATTGAAGTTAGAAGAAAGGCCGACAGGACCTGTGCTGAGTTGGGAATATTGTTGTTTTCACAAGCTATTTGGGGCATATGATCTCAAGAAGCAAAACACTCACTCAGCACGCTCAGTATCCTAAACTTATCTGTATGTTATGACTGTGCAACAAACACTTCAAGGCAAACTCCACATGCTGTTTACATCCATTACATGTGAGGTTTAGACTCATTTTGTGGCAGTTATATAAACCGTTATTCAGCCACGCTAGGGCATCACTGCTTACGATGCCGAGATGCCTTGGCGACGTCTGCTCTCTGTTCATAAATCAAGCGTATGGTCAACACAAAACCATGATCTCAAAATCACAGAAAAAGTCAAGAGCCTTTCGGTATGATCTGGTGTACTGTGGTGCAGTAGAGTGTTCATGTGGTTTTAGTAGGTTTTAGTGTGTGTGTGTGTGTGTGTGTTTAGTGTTTAGGATGGAGGTGTTAGTTGGAGGTGTGATTGTCCTTATTGAAATTAAGAGCTTGACAGTGAGTGTGTGTGTGTGAGTAAGTGTACAGCTTGTGTGTGTGTGTGTGTGTGTGTGTGTGTGTGTGTGTGAGTGAGAGTGAGTGAGTGAGTACACACCTCTATGGCGTCTTTGAGTGATCCAGCCAGGAGGAAGAAGGCGGCAGACTGCTCAAAGCGCTGCTTGCCCAGCAGAGCGAAGGCGTTCTTCAGGGCTGCCTTCCTCCAGCGGTCCTCCGTGAAGTTATTCTTGAAAAACTTAGTCATCTTCTCATCGTGCTGCGACCTGTGGGGGGGGGGGGGATAATACCATTAAATATTTCCACAGTGCTGATGTTATATAAAGACGTCTACATACAAGTGAATTCAGCTGGAGGCTCAGTCTGTACCTGAACAAGCCCCAGAGGACAGCCTTCTTCTTCATGGCCAGATAGAACAGAGCAGCATCCAATGGGTCATTGTTTCTCTGGAAGGCGGCTTTACCCACCTGATTAGAACACACACACACACACACACACACACACACACACACACACACACACACACACACACACACACACACACACACACACACACACACACACACACACACACACAC
>OOFB01006413.1:0-12046 GCA_900323305.1 Trachyrincus murrayi
GCCTACAATGCTGGCGCTCATGTTCCTGCGCGGAGAGTGGAACGGTGACTTCCTCCTCCAGCAGCAGTCTCAAGGTGATGCTGCCATATTTCTTTGCAGCAGGTCACCACAATTATGCCCGCTACCTGAGCTGGTATGTGCGACAGATGGAGCACCTTCCCCAGCATGCCAAGGAGGACCTACTGGCAGGCGCGCACGTCTGTCGGCACTAGGACGGCGGGACCGCAGTGCCAGAAGATCAGTTCGGCGAACAGATGTATATCAAGCGAGGGAAGGGTGCTGGAGGTATGAAGGGCATTTCGACAAATGCCGAGCAAGTCGCTGTGTGGGTCAACAGTTTCAGTGTGTGTGCCCACCTCGCCAACCTCGGAAGATATGTACAGTGAAGCTGGGGACGAGGACAAGACACATGGTGGAGCGGACGGGGAGGAAAAGAAAAAGCACAAGGAGGAAGGAAAGGGAAGAAGGAGACTGGACGAAGCCGATCGGAGGAAGATTGCGGCGGAGCTGGAGAAGTACATTCAACCCCTCAACGAGCAGCATCCAGCTGTCTATAACATCTGCAATGGCCAAGTAGTGCCCGACACAGTGAACGTTCAGGATGCACTGGCCATCGGGAGTGAGCAGAGCAAGCAGTTCTCCACCTTGCTAAGCAGTAACTTCCACACAACCATAAAGAAGAAGGTCAAATCAATGGAGGCACTCAAGAAGGCAGTCACTGTCAAGGGGAAGGCCATCTACGACGTTGAAATGCTGTTCAGTCGGCTATTGGTCTGCAGCAGCGCAGCGTGGACGTAGCCGACATCTTTCAGTTCGAGCTGAGTCCAGTCCCTACAGCCCTGATTGATGAGTACGGCTGCTTGAGGAAGGGCAACAAGGCCATGCTCATCAAGTGTCTCTGTTTCTCTGTCATGACTCCACCTGCTCCAGACGTGGTGCTGGGTGACACCGGCCAGCTGCTGTACCACGTTGTCTGGCCAGTCACCTGGACCGCAGGAGACCTGGCTGCAAGCTTTGGCACTCGACTGGCCCACTACACTCCTGGCTCCAAGAAAATCGTCATGCTTCGTCAATGCTATCATGCTTCTGAAAAATTATGCAGATCTTCCGGCCTCAGATATGTACTCAGAATGGAGACATCATCCATACCAACAAGAAATGGAAAGGTTCTATCGATCTTGCAAACAGATTTTGGTCTATCCCCATTTGCCCTCTTTCTACGCCAAAAAAGCATTTACCTGGGAAGGAAAAAACTATGCGTGGGCTAGACTACCACAGGGATATACAAATTCACCTAATATATTCCAAGGGATGGTAGAAGACATATTAGATGGGATAGACTGTGTAGTATACACTGATGGCATTTACCTCACACACAATGTTGAGGAAACGCACTTAGCTGCAGTGATGACGTGCCTGTCCTCGGCCGGTCTAAAAATAGGACTGAAAAAAGTGCGAGCTAGTCATACACAGACTCAAGTACCTAGGCTTTACCATTACCCCAGAAGGGAAAGAAATAGCTGAAGGGTACTTAAATTACTTAAAATCCCTGCCATTTCCCCAGACCTTAACCCGGTTAGAGTCAGCCCTGGGAAAAGGAGAATATGTCTAATCATGTTGCATGTTGGCAGCCCCTCTTCACCGACTCAAGGAAAGGCTAAGAGATGAAGGTAAGACCACACAGGAGGACTTGGAAAATTGGGAAAAATTAAAGGAAAGTTTTAACACAGCCTCCCCTCTGGAAAGTAGAAAGGTGGACACAGACCTAGTGGAAAAAATAGACCTTCAGGAAAAAGGAATCATCCTGGAAGGAAGAAACCGGGGCTCTAAGCCACCGTGTTTATTTATCATACACTTATTAACACCCAGAATAAAAATTTGCACCACAAGAGCAGATTCTCACAGGCTGTTTTCAGTTCTACAAAGCCCTGCTAGAACTAGCAGTGGATAAACTAGTATTTATAGAAACCCCCTATGCCTCCCTTACCTCTAAACAAACCATTATGGGAGCAAAAGCACAATATGGGAGATGGGGACATCTAATGACAGCTAATGCTAACTGATCCTAGAATAAAATGTGTTCATTCAGGTAAAAGATTACCCACAGAAAATCTACCTCCTACCCACGACACCACTCCGTGTATCTGGCAAGCATTCACGGACGGGAGTAAACAAGGTGAGGATGGAGATTATGCCACTTGGGCCTTCCTAATAAAAAAGGAAGGAAAGACCATCTGGAAAAAGGCCTCAGGCCTAATGCAGGGCTCTGCACAAACAGCTGAGATAACCGCTATCTTAGAAGCAGTCCTCACGTTTTAAGAAAAAACACTTACTCAGGTTCAAGTAATAACGGACAGTGATTATTGTTACAAAGCAGGAACAGAGGAACAGGCGACGCAACCTATGACTATTAAGTGGACAAAAATAAAGGCACACACAGATGAGGTCGGACCACTCGCCTGTGGTAATTAGGAAGTTGACGCATTAGCACAACATAGGGATAGGGCACCGGCCGGTATGTTTGCGCTTCTTCCACCCTCCTGGTCTGATGAGACGGGAAAGGTAGCGATACCCGAGAACGAGGTTCTTGGGGTGTTGACCCAGTTACATTCTGAGCTGGGTCATGTAGGGGGAATGCGAGTATGCCAATACATGACCAACACCTTTGCGCTGGTAGACCTCCATGCCCATATCTAACAGCCATGTTTGAGGGCTCTGCAGAAACACAGAATGACGATCTTGCGCGTTTCAGATGGGTATTTCCGTGTGGGTCTACAGGCGATGATCGCTGGCTGGCAAAGGAACGATAACTGTCAAATCAGAGGAGATAGATGTCATTAAATAATCGAGTACAACTATCCAAATTTGGTCCTGTTCACATTTAGGAAATATGATGCCGTTGCCTGAAGCAGATTCAATATAAATAAAAGACTCTGAAATTCCTTTTGCCTCTCCTTCCATCCGAACCCTGAGTGTGAGAGCAGGTTTCTCACAAGTGGTGCCTGAACACGGACCTGAGTGCAGCGATGAACGGGGGGGAGAATCCCCACTGGGGCATGCCCTCCTGGATCACCCCCGAGGGCTATCCGAGGGCTATCCGCAACCTTCAGCTGGAGCCGGGGGACCGACCGTTGGCCTATGCCCAGCGGATCCTGGACGCGGCGGGCCGGTGGCTTCGCCCAGAGGAGTGCTCGAGCAGGGACCGCTTCCTCCGGGGCTTGCTGCACGCCACTGCAAAGTGGGCCATGTGCCACTGGCCCCCCACCCTTGCTGCTGCCATCACCTTAGCCGATGACCACATGGCACTGGAGCCGGCAGATGGCCACGAGAGGGCGGCCGCACCCAACCCGTCCTCCCGGCCCGCGCCGCCTCCTCGCCGGGGGCCCGCGGACATGCACCTGTCCACACCCCACCATCGCACACACACACCACACACCTCCTATTCCCCGTCCCCGCTCCCACCCCCCTGTGTTTTCCGCTTTCCACAGGATCCGGTCTCGGCCTCGGTCGCTTGAGTCCCTCAAGCGCTGGGGCAGGAATGCTGGCGCTGTGGCAACAGGACACTGGCAGGACACTGGCAACAGGAGTGCCTGGCAATGGAAGTAGGGCAGGTGGTCCGAGTTGCTGCCACATCAGCCTCCTCCCCCGATCAGGAGGGTAGATACCGGATTCCGGTAAGGATGCAAGGGGGTATACATCAGGCTTTGCTGGATTCAGGGAGTTCCCAAACCCTGATCCACCAAAGCGTGGTTCGACAAGGGGCTTTATTGGAGGGGTCGTGGGTGTATATCAAGTGTGTGCATGGGGATGTGCATAGCTATCTGGTCGTGACTATCGAAATCAATATAAAGCATAAAGTAAAGGCAGCAGTTAGCTCCCGCCTGTCGCGTCCTTTGTTATTTATTAGGCACAAATTGGCCGGGCTTCGATAGGGTAGTTTCTGAAGAGAAGGGCAAGCAGCTAGGGACATGCAGAATGTGCACTGTACTCAATGGTGATGCGAGCTCATCTGATGCTGCTCAGGGGGGAGGAGCCTATGGAGGAGGCTCCGCCGGTCCTATAGCTCCTCCAAGTGGGGGATTTTCCCCTTGAGCAGATGAGACTAAGTCCGATGGGTCTATTTGCTTCTGTGTTGACGTTTTTTTTGACACTGGATTTAACCAAGGGCTTTAACCAATCGTCTTTCTCCACTCCGTATGGGTTGTACCAATTCAAGACACTTCCGTTTGGGTTATCAGGGCCCCTGCCATGTTCCAACATCTCATAGATCGGGTACTCCGTCCACACGCTGAGTATGCTGCTGCCTACATTGATGATGTCTTCATTCATAGTGACACCTGGCAGCAGCATATTCAGCGGGTGGCGGCAGACCTCGAGTCACTGGGGCGGGCGGGGCTCACAGCCAACCCAAAGAAGTGTGTAATTGGACGGAGGGAGGTACGGTATCTGGGGTACCACTTAAGCAGGCAGGTGCACCCGTAGGTGGATAAGACAGAGGCTATCCAGGAGCGTAGATACCGGATTCCGGTAAGGATATAAGGGAGTATACATCAGGCTTAGCTGGATTCGGTGAGCTGGAGGAGCCTGTGGAGGAGGCTCTGACAGTCCCACGGCTTCCCTAGTGGGGGATTTTCCCCTTGAGCAGTCTTGTGACGAGACTCTACGCTCAGCCTTCGATCAGGTGATACGAATTGATGGTCAGTGGGTATGCCCTGATGTAGTTGTCACATTCCCACATTTTATAATCGTCAGGGACAGGTTATATAGGGTCACACAGTCAGGAGAAGAAGTGAGCCAGTTGCTCGTCCCAAAAAGCTGCCGGGAAATGGTTGTTCAGGCGGCTCATCACAGCCGGATGACTGGTCACTTAAGCTGCGATAAAACACGCAATCGTCTCATGGCCCGTTTCTATTGGCCGGGCATTTACACACCACCGTACGTACGTACGTACGTACGTCGGTGGTGTGCTTCCTGTTCCGAATGTCAGTTGGTAAACCCTCCGGCCACCCCAAAAGCGTCATTGCGCCCACTCCCTTTAATCGAGACCCCCTTATAGAGAATTGGTATGGATCTCGTCGGGCCATTAGATCGCAGCGCACGGGGATACCGATTCGTATTAGTCATTGTTGATTATGCAACCCGGTATCCCGAGGCAGTTCCACTACGTTCTATCTTGGCGAAGAGCATAGTGCAGGCACTGTTTCAACTAATCTCCTGAGTTGGAATCCCTAAAGAGATTCTGACTGGTCAGGGTACATCGTTATACCTCGGTATGAGTACGGCAAGAGGAAGGACACTTTGTTGGTCTGGATTTGATCATTGTCCACCAAAGATACATTGCAATAAGCACTTGATACCCAACCTGTGCGGCCTAATAAGTACTCGTTGGGGGACATAATAAACGGGAATTGCTGATCCAGGTTTCCTACCCTGATCAGATTTTTCCCGTATTTTGAGGTATTTGGGGGTATGATATCCCACCTCGGATATGGCTCTTAGTGGGATAGGGGTAGTCCTGCCAAAAATGTGCCTGCCAGCCTGGGGTTTGGGTGAGTCTCTATGTACAAACCAGCGTCGGTCATGTGTCCCTCGCTGACTCGACACTCCAAACTCCGAACCAGGTCAGCTAGCATTCTTGCCGCAGATTTCTGGTAAAAAAATTGTGTGTAAATTAGATTACAGTTTTTGTGGTTGAACTATTAGCAATACAAACAAACAACAAAAACAGGAAAAATCTTTTTCTTTTGGTTCTCCAAGACTAGAACTGACAGAGCTGTCTGGTTCTGGGCCAAAGTAGCTCCCGCAAGTCCACAGCACAGCAGTTCAGCCTCTAGCAGTGAAGCCCACTCAGGCCTGTTGTCTACTTCTCCAATGAGCCTTGAGGTCGCACATTGTCAGGAACTGTCAGGAACACTTTTGATTTCCCTCCACAAACCTCTGAAACCGCCTCTGAGACTTACTATGGCAGTTCTCATCGGCCAGGCCAGGCAGAATGGTTCTGGTCAGCCACACCAGACAAAAATCACCTATGGAGTCATAGAATAGTTGCAATAGAATGTCATAATACAGGAAGGCATGGCATTGTGTTATACACAGAACGACATGATGTAACAAAAATGTCAGAATGAATGCTTGCCCACAACTGTATTAACCCCAACACAATATCGTTTGCTAATAACCTAGCCCATAGCTGTCATGTACAGGCATGTTGTAATGATATAATTCCGAATAATATTGTCATATCTCTGTGAATGCAGTCTGCATCACACACTGAGCTCTTTTACCCAGACAGATCAATGACACAACGTAAACAATGTAAACTAGCGGCTTGGAGATGGGCGGTTATCAGTGTAGACCTACATGGGATGCTATTCTTGTTACTGTCCAATGAGGCCTCCAGCATTACATTGTAGACTTTCATATGACACAGGAACAGATCTCAAACAATATCTTCCATGATGTAGTGTATTGTTGGCGACAGGTCTGTCTTGAGGTTGGTGAGGAACGGCAGTGAAATGAAGTCGCTTGCAAGCCAGTCCATTTTTGTATAATGCCATGCGTTTTGCCTTTGACAGAATACTGTAATAGCATGATGAAGCATCATGGACCATCAGGCCTCATTAAAATGACCAAAAAATGAAGAATACAGGGAAAAAACTGTAGCATATGAAAACGATGCACCTGTCTCGCCTGCAGTGATTTAAAGATATTACTAACCCGTTACACTACATGATGAGAAGTGATGCACTCACCCTGTATGCTGTCATTTTCCCCCGATGGTGTTTGGTTTGAATCACACACACAGGGGAAACCTCTTTGGGGGGGTATAGTGAGTCCTACCTGATAAACAAGCATGTCTCCCGTCTTCCTAAACACTCAGCCTGCCGCTGCAACACGACCAGCCACGCCAACCAACCCTTCACAAACGTGACATCACAGAGCAACAGCAGACCCCCTCGATGCCATTGAAAATGTTCCATCCATGTGTGGCCAGACACTTAGGATAAGTGATAGAGGACATTACAAAGACATTTGTATCCCTGTTATATTCATACACCCTCCCTTTAGCCCAAGAGCAGGGCTAGTGCAGGTGTAAGACCACAGCCAATCAGTGGCTGGGAAAAGCTCACGAAAACTGCGTGAGGGGGCAGAGAGAGAGGGAGCGGCGGGAGACGACAGTTTTTCCTGTAAAGAAGGAGGAATAAGATGGCAGCGTGTTGACCTTGCTGCTGCCGAGCAGAGTATAACGACTTCAAGCCGCTTTATGAGTATACCGTCGGGTTCGTTGCGTGCAATCACGGTAGCTGCGCCCCAAAGTGCCGGTTAGTGCGGTTAACTCGTGTCCATGAGCAGAGGAGGAACCACTTTCCGAAGAGGACGGGGACTGCTAACTGCGGTTAGCCGTGGCTAAGCCGTAGAAAGGTGAAGAAGTTACGTTAGTTCGTTATATACTCGCTTAGACGAAGCAATCGCCTCCTAGATAGAGAAGAAAGTGAACAGTTTAAGTTTGTTGGTTAGTGTTCGTGTTTCGGCCGCCGGTTTTCCTTTTTATTTTATTCAAGACGTGTACGGCTGGGACCAAGACTGACTGTGTGCACCGCGGTGCCTTTGATGGACACGTGTTCTCTCTCTTCCCCCGTATCCACGCCGACTACAGCTACAGACATTCTTCAGCAGACCGTGAGTAACAATTGTTTCCCTGCCCCTCGAGACTCTCTCAAGAACACTTTGCAAGAAGAAAGTGCAACGGACTATTAAGTGCAACGGACATTATTAGCACTACTAACTGGTTAGTAGGACAGCTGTAAGTTGCTGTAATTGTAACATACGGTTGGATTGTTACTTTTGTATTTTTATTTGGGTTTGTAATCCCCCTGTCTAAGGTACGTGTGCAGCGCTGTTGGGTGCCGTCCTCTTTATTTAATTATTTTTGTATTTTTATTTGGGGTTTACAGTCCCCCCCCGCTATGTTGAAGCTATGCTGATGATCCACATGTATGTCCTTATCTCGGGCGGCAGGTTTGCTTGTTTATCAGAGGGGAAATAAACTTTTAAACCCACAAAATATATATACGCAGTTTTGGTAAAGGCTGGTCTCTTCGTTGACATCACAGCTGTTACCATGAACCAAACTACTTTGTTTTCACAGACTGAAGGGCTCGCATCACTGATGGGCCTATATACCCTGTATGTAGAGTGAACAATTCGATTAATGCAGAAGTCTATGGGTTTTGCAGCTTCTAGGGGCATGGCACATTAGCATATTCATAGATCCTGGCATACTAAATGAGGGCAAAGATGTGTACATATGCCATTTTAAGTCCAGTAGGGATTTGGGGTGGGTTCAAAAAATACTTTTGTATTTTAGTATCCACAATACTATTGTGGATTTCAACCACATCAGGAACTGGACTTTAAAGCTGCACTATGTAAGATTTCCCATTAGCAACCTCTAGTGGCTTGAATTGTAGCTCGTTATTAGCCTGACATCCCCAGATCAATTCACAAATGCGTAGTAGTCTGGAACCTCTGTTAATTTTCGTTTTCCAAGGGGTGTTATCAATGGGTGCAGAACAAAATGCCTCCGGACGCAATTGGATAGACCTACAATCAATCAGAGCAACGAAACGTGTGACATAGCGTGCAGGCAAATTTAACTTCTACCAAATCCTGTCGGAAGTACGGCAAACACACCTTTCTTATCAACAAGTGCAGTTTGTTATTCTTTTTGAGAAAATATATTGTCTAGTTTGTTTAATACTGTCAAGACAGCGGATTCAAAAGACCGTTACATCAGCGGCAGCCAACTTAGTTGTTTACAAAAATGCCTCAACGGTGCTCCTCTGTACAGTCATCGTAACAAACGTGATTGGCCCAACCCGGGCTAGGTAGGCTGGAAATCTGTCTGAAAGGGAGGGGGCAAGATGCCAGAACAAATAAAATATGAGCTCGCAGACTCATCGGTTTCCCAGCTCCGCTAGTTATAGCTGGGCGGTCAAAGTGGACCAAAATAAAACTATAGAGAAAAATCTCCTGGATGGATTGACTCAAGGATGGGCACATTTTATTTTTGAGAAACTTTGTAGTTCGGATATTTTTTTTTATCGAGTAAATAGCTGCAATAAAAGTTATAGTGCAGGTTGAACGTAACCAACAGCAACGACTGATTAACTGATTTGGAGGCTGACCATTTCATTAAATCTTTGAAGAGCAGTTGGCTCCTGGCAACAAGCAACATTTCAAGCAGCACTAAATATTTTGAGTTACTAGTGCAGCACCAAATAATGTTGCAATTTACCAGCATGCATGAACATATTGTACACTGCATTTCAAATATAGGTTTATTAAAGATGACTCAGCTCAACAATACCACTCAAAATGTGGCTCTTGCCTGATAAAAAAAAAAATAAGAATCATGCAACTACTATGGCTAGTCTGGTCCATTCACTCGCTGGTCCTACAGATTCAAGGTCTTATATGTACAAGGGTTTGTTTCAACTCTTTACAGAAAATTGCTGTAACAAATTATATATATACACACAGTCTTGACTGTGGTTAAGGCTTTGTCCTGTGCCCTCATTTTCCATCTTGTAGACATGTCCTTCACTCTGCTGCATTCGACCCAGTGTCTGAATGGAAAAAAGGCAAAGTTAAGGTTCAGAAAAGGTTCACAAAATGTTTACATATAGGCCCACAGCTATAACAAAAATGTATCCAAGCTCACGCACTATACCCAATACTAAAATACATACTTGAACTCAGAGGCATTTGAAGCATGTATTCATAACTATTTTGATTAGCGCAAAGAACTAAAGTAGTTTAATGACATGATATGCCGTCATTATCATCATTAACGTATGCATGAATTGAATTATAGTAGGTCATATTGATGTCTGTGGTTTATGCATGTCATGTCATTATTCACTAACTTTGCCTTGAGAAAGGTGCTAATGAGTGGAATATGCCTCTTTTGTTATTTGCGCTAATCGACCCCTCCCCCATCCGATAGAGGAGAAGCTTAAAGCTTTCAAAGAAAATTTGAGTATAGTTTTATATAAAAAAAAGTTTGTTTTGTCAGTCAACTAAGATATATCTTCGTATTGTTATTAGGCCTATTATTTAAAAATAATACTACATTGACTATTCGTTATTCATAGTTCTAACTAGTATCATCTTCAAATAGACATTTATCGGATGGGGGAGGGGGTTGATCAGCGCAAAGAACAAAAGAGGCACATTCCACTCATTAGGACCAGTCACCTTTCTCAAGGAAAAGTAGTGAAACATTACGTGACATACCGAAACCACTGATATATCAATATGACCCATTATAATTCAATGAATGCATAAGTCAAGCTTATGCAAAGTTGAAACGTGACGTGAGGTATCCAGTTGAATTGCGTTTTAGTTGGGGGCAGGGTACTTTGTAATTTGCCTATTGCTGCTGTACATTTCACTTTCAGTTCTTTGTCTGAACATTTTTATGTCATTATTGTCAAACTGTGCAACGGCGAAGGCTTTTGACAAAAGTAAAAAAGATAGAAAATCAATATGTGGCAGTCAATGTTGATCCCAAAATCAATGTATGGGAAACACTGCTGATGCGACTCTGCTTCAAATAGTTTTTATCTATCGCCAGTGACAAGACAAATATGGCATTCATGTGTTCTGACGTCTACATATGATTGTTTTGTTTCTACTCGCCAATAAACCCAATAAACTTTTTTATGAGACTAATAATGTGTCAAGTTGCTTTACTTATAGCCTACATATATGCGAATGACGCGATAAGGCTTCTATTCAAGCAGGCATTCTTGACTGATATATTGTTTCACTTTGTTGACAAATGTAGGCTACTTATCTCTTATAGTATTAATTATACTTGTAAATTACAAGGATTTGAACAGTAAAGGTAGATCATCTTGAGATTTTTTTGTTGTTGTCAAATGCCTGTCAAAAGCTGTCAAGAGTCAAATGCAGTTTCTTGCAGCAGTGCAGTATAATGTACCATCTAGTGGCATCTTGGGGTACTACAACAAAAGCGGTCAAAATGACCCGGCGGTCAAAAGTAGTTCAGTGGTGCCGGCGCTTCTAGTATTAATATAAATCTCAAAGTCAGCGAATAAAATCTGTCTTGGAAAGCCGCGGGATTGTATGGTGGTCTGAATCCCCCCCCTCACTGTTTTGTGCAGTTTGTACAGGGTCAATAGGCACCGCCCTCATAATGTGAGTGAGTGTACAGAAATTGGTCACCCGCTTGGCTACATAGCCAGGAGGGAAAATAGACTCCACCCATTAAATAGGCATGAATGAAAAGGAAATCGATTTTACATGATTGAAATCATTTTCTGATGCTAAATACACAACTCGATAACCCCTAATAACATAAAGAAGTAAATTACATTGAAATAGCTGCTACTAAATATGTCAATTAATATTTTATTGGCTAGTGAGATATTCCGGCCGGCTACTTTTCTGATGCGCAAATGAATATTTTATCTGCCCTCTTGTAATTTGTATGTGCACGCTCAAAACGGTTCGTGAAGCTGCACTTTACTCCACTCGCCTCTCTTCTTCCCTTCTAAAGTGTGTATGCGACTCAAAGTCATCTGCGGGTAGGCGTTTACCGGAGTGTTCTGCTGCTCTGCCTGGGCAGTTTTATTAGCAAACTACTCAATCCCTGAATCCCAATCCA
Organism: Trachyrincus murrayi; assembly: GCA_900323305.1. NCBI lineage: Eukaryota > Metazoa > Chordata > Actinopteri > Gadiformes > Macrouridae > Trachyrincus > Trachyrincus murrayi. Next base: position 11,696 of record OOFB01006413.1, read on the forward strand.
ATAAAAAACAGGTTTGAGTTGCTAGGCAGAGATTCCTGATGAATATCTAATCCTGATTATTTAGGAGTGTTGCCGATCCCGTTTGTTGCATGGACTCAAGTAATAATAACGTATGGCACAGATATGACTTGTAATTTCTAATGCTGTCCCCTCCGCACACTTATATAAATTGTCTGGCTACTCAGTAAGTCTGACACACACACACACACACACACACACACACACACACACACACACACACACACACACACACACACACACACACACACACACACACACACACACACACACACACACACTCTCTTTTGATTTCGTTTTCCAACACTGTATTCAAGATGAACTAACACACGA
>OOFB01006413.1:14349-26929 GCA_900323305.1 Trachyrincus murrayi
AAGTATAACAGCAGTATAGTTCTCAGGTATGCATCTCATCTCTAAGCACCTAGTCTGCAGAGTCCAATCAGTGGCTATGTAGTGGATGGTCAAACTCATATAGGGATTTTTGAGCTTGGCCACATGTCAGGTGTTATATTTTATTAATTCATTAAGGGAATATTTTGTCATTCACAATGTCACCCTTCACTTGTCTGTTAATATATGTTGTTATGATACATTAAAAACTAGGTTATCCCAAAATCAATCAATAATAGCTGCACAAATATAAGGGCCAGATTCATAACCTTGGGCTCCAAGATAGATCTATGTAGATACAAGATACAAATGTGTCTTGTAAACATCACCCGATGCGAGTGACAGCAGGAAAGATGCAAGAAAAAATAAAATGTATTTTGTGTTGTTGTTTTTTCTTAATGTAATGTTTTTATAACAAAATCCTATTTTAAATTAGGCTGAAAAGTGACATTTTGCGACGAGCATTAGGCCTATTGCAGTCGGCTCTCATGTAGCGAATGTTTTCCGCATCGCACCAGTTGAACTGTTTGGTAGGGGGCCCAAACAGTTCGGAGTTGTCTAGCTTTTGGAATAATCATTCAAAATAAATCTTCATCTGTCATAGACGTGATAACAATGATCGATCTTTTTTTGTCTTATTCATTTTATCGCTCTGCTTACTGAGTGAGCAAGCAGTTTGCGTGAGCAGCCTTTCGCTCAAACTCAGTAGGCCTAAAGAAAGTTAAGACAGTGTGAAACAGACTGAATTAATTGACATTTCAAAGATGCGCCTCCGGAGCTAACAGCTGAGCACCACCGTGTGTGCACAACAGAGTTCAATCCTGCAGCAGGAGCACAAGCTCGTTCATACATCCATGGTTATTATTCTATATCTAATTAAAACAGGTAGGCCTATTTACATTAAGTCATGAAAAGACCAACTGATCACGAACGCCATGCGCACCTGACATGACCACAGTTACTGAAGAGCGAAGGTGAAGAGCGCTATTGAGAATTGTGAACCAGATTAAATGAAATTAATAAATTAATGATTAGATGTTTTGGGAAACTACACGTTGTTTAACGTTGGTTAATTAGGCCTATTAAAAGCATGGTCTAGTTCTTGGTCTAGTATGCATATTTTTATCAATAGTGCATGACGCGTTTCCGCGATCTATGTATCCGCAGAAATGCTTTTCTCAGAGAGAAAAATAAAAAGCATTTAACCGACTACTATTTCTAGTGCCGACTACCAAGCGCAGCAACGTTTAGTTGACTAGTCGCGAACATCCCTAGTAGAGACCGGATACGCACCAAAACTCATCAGCCTTTTCTCAGCCTAGTTCCATCTCTGCTTGCTGGGGTTTGCTGATTTGTGTTCGGAGCAAAGCTGCCCTTGTTGGGCTGGTTCTAGCCCCATTTGTGACCCAAAACACATTATCATTATCCATTATCATTATCCATCCTATGGGTCCCATAGTAAACCATCCCAAAGAAAGTAAACTTTTGAAGATATGCTACAGATCTGCATGCATGCATGTCCTTTTCTTGCCCAACAAAAGGACATACATAGATCAGTACCAGAACTTCAAAAGCCTGTTGCAACCCTGGAAAGTAGGTAAAAAACACATTGACTTTATACCGAAAGGTTTACTATGAGTGACCATGTGACCCAATGGACGTATGAATACGCTAGATTTTTGGGTCACAAATGGGGCTAGGCTGGTTCAAGACTAATATCGAGGTGAAACCGGAGGTAAGAGCGCAAGATTTAGGCTGGCTTCGCAAGGGTAAGAAAGTGCAGCACAGTAGTGGAAATGAAGATACAATATTCTCATAAATAAACTGAATCAATACACACACACACACACACACACACACACACACACACACACACACACACACACACACACACACACACACACACAAATCAATGTAAACATAACAGAGTTGAGCTAGGGAGCTAAATTATGTAGATTTATAGGCCACCTACCCGGAAGTTTACCCTGTTCCGAACTCGGTTGGCAAGTGCTGTGTTGATGGCTTTGTCGAACTGAAGCAGCACTTGTAGTGCTAGTTGGGGTGTAATTTGCTGGGTCTAAAATAGGAGGAAAAAAATTAGTACTTTTAATTGCTGACGTAGCTGGGTGGTGAGGTATGTTTAAAAACATTACTTTTCCGTAAAATGAACATTGATAGACATAATATTGTGGACCTAATAATACTTGACCAGGCGGTTTAAAGGCAACATACACGATACATGACCGAATGTAGCGAGCTATCACTTCACATTGCGTTAGCATCAGTACGAGGCAACAAAGGAATGAAAATATACACTTTAAATTGCCCTCGCAAAACTATGCGTAACTACCTCTGTAGCAGCAAGAGAATACAAATGGAAATCGACCTTTACAACAATTAGTTTGTACTAATATATTTAGTGGCAACTAGACAAGCGCGCTAACAGCTAACTGTCCACCATTACCTGGATGAGCTCGTCGAGACTCTCCTGGAGACTGTTGCCCAGCGTTGTGTTTCTGTACAGCTGATATGCCATTGCTACAAATGGATATTGTTGCTAATGAGCCACACTTGTGTTGCAAAAGCAACCTCAACAAAAATCAATTTCCCAGAACTAGCAAACTAACTGGTGTAGCCCTGATGGTTTTAATCACGTGACCAATGTATGGGTCGTAGGAAGGACCAAACGTTCGACGACACTGGATACGTGACTTTATGATTTATGTACTTACTTTCGACCTTAAATATAATTAAGAGTTCCATACAAGGTACAAGTCATACAATTATTGTAATTGAAGTAAAGGGCGATGCAAAGTCGGTTCAACAATATTTGCAAATGCCTTGTTTCAATATTTACCACTAGGTGGAAGCAACATTCAAAATATAGGTATACGGACAAAAAACATGCAGCCTACTTCTTGTAGGTTATATATGAAAATGTCAACAAATGTGTGTTATTCAAAGGTAGGGGAGTAGCAACAGACCTAGGCCTACTAAAACCAATACTTATGTTTATATACAATTATTCAATTCAATTCAATATACTTTATTGTCCCATGAGGAATTCGTTTTTGACTCTGGCTCATGCTGCAGTTAAAATACATCAGACAATATACACAACAACAGTACATAATACAATAACAGTATGAGAAATAACATATGAGAAACCAAAAAATAGGATCCAGGGCAAATTATTGCAGTCTCCCAGGGCATATGGGGTTTATGGCTTGTAATTTTGCACATCCATAATATTTAAAAGCATTATTGCATATTATCACAATTGCATAGCCCCCTTATTGTATAGTCTCGTTATAATTTAGCATTAAACATAGGCACAAAGGAACATAAAAAAAAGTAATACAATTAATTAGGCTATATAATGTATATAGTTGTTAAGAATAATTATATAGTTGGTAAGAATAGGAAGACTCATTTCTATTAAATGCTGACTGACATTCATTTAACATTTTTCATCATTACCAGGACATGGTTCAAATAATGAATTAACATTCGACATTAGGCAAACTCGAGTGTATTTACAGAATGCAGTTATTCATTAAGGGCGCCAAAAACAATAAGAAAACACATGATAAATCATGATTAGATGAGTCTGTTTGGCTACTTCAGGATTATAAATGGTTATTTGTGCAAGTCTAAAAGCTGACATATTGTGTCTAGGCCTATTTATCTGAACGTAAAAGGGAATGAGAAAAGGAGGATACTGCAGTTATTTAGACACCGTAGTGAAGTGTTGCCTCAACATAAAGCAAAAACAATTTAAATGATCTATGAATTTGGGTTCTCAAATAAAAAGTAATGGCGTTCACTTAGCTTATTTAAATCTCTTATGGTTGTGGCTATCTGTTAGTGTTGGAGACTAAGTAATGATGATAAATAAAGAAAATAAGCAGGAAATAGTAACAGCTTCCTTTATTTAATTACTGTATTGTCAAACTGAATTACTCTAGAGCTCCACCATTCACCACGTGCAGCAAATCACACATCTGTATCATAAACACGTTCTGGTGTCATGTTTTAATAATAAATTCAGGGGGCGAAATTGTGTAGTGGCTAAGGTTTGATCCCCCATGTCAGCAGTCTAACTGTAGGCATCCTTGAGCAAGAAGCCACCCTACCTGCTCCTTAATGACATGTATCTGAACTCTGTGGCTTTGGCTAAAAGTGTCACCCCACAGGAGAGCATTATGTACTAATACAGGATTAGTTTGAAGGATCAAATGGTTTATCAATTGTGTACAAACCATTTGACTGCAGAGATAGTGCCTTTATTGAAATATGTAGGCCTACAGTATATAACTGCAGTTCAAGGTTATGAACAATATCAAAACCAACTCCTCACTCTGAAATATTTTCCACGAGAAGCACTTGCTGTACTGGCTGTACTGCATACTTCTTCTAATTATTGTGACTCCCTTAGACTCAAGAGTATCACTGAAACAACAAAATAACTTAGACAATTATGTAATACACATCTTATCTTACTTCCTATTTCCAAATTCTGTAAGATTCAAGTCACATACAACGTGCCACACACATTACAGGTAAAATTACAACAACAACAAAACATTTTTTTTTCATTTTCTAACTTCTAACTAGTTCTCCTGATTTACGATCACTTGGCATGTTCACATGTTTGCTTGTGGGACTCTTTGACTCACACAGATCATTTGGCATAGACAACAAACTGCCACACTTTCAAATTAATTCTGCAAATAAATAATTACTTGGGTCAATGAGAGCGATTACTTCCACAATGCCCCTGAGAAATATATCTGCATATTGAATGAGTTTATTAACATACCATGAAAAATTAACTAGAGGCTGCATATGCTTTTTTTCCTGTTAAAAAGGAAATCTTCATATATGTCAGTTTAGATATGATAATACTTCTAATAATACTGATAATAAAACATTCAGGAAGGATCTGCAAAGGCTTCTAGACCTTTGAGTTCGGTTAAAATAGAGGCATAAACTGTTTGTAGAGCTTTAAATAGCAGGGACATTTTTCTTCTTCACTCCTTTCCGTCTATGCTAGCGGGTCTTGACTCCGACACGGCGGTCCTGTAAAAAAGTTCTTCACTATTAAAATGCAGCCGTCCTATTGGGACGGCTCTATCCATCAACTCTGCCCCCTCTTATAGCAATGCATCCAGCTTGGGGCTTTCCACTGTGGCTGCTTGACAGACGAATATTTGCTGACATATAACCCGGCCCAGTCAAAGCCCATTACCCTGTTGACTGATGGGAGAGCGGCTGTGACTTAACACTTTTACTTCCTCCATGCAGCTGAGCTCCTTGACCAGCTCAGTGGACACATCCTTTCAAGTTGCATCAGTGGCTCCATGACTCTGCCTCTAAAAGAAAATGGCCACTTTCATTTGGCCTCTCCATCTTGCTCGGCTATGATAAGCTATCAATAATTTCAGGATGGTTGGGCACTCGGCTGAAGGTTAAATACATTTGCTGTGATTGTTTGTATGATCGTGTCCGAGTGGAAGGATTTCAATTTACAACAGCCTCCCCACCTCCTTGTCCCTGCATTGCTTACCCTAAGACAGGGGTCCTCAATTACAAATCTCAAAGGTCCGAAAGGAGCATTTTCAATAAGACAAAGGTCCAGAGAGGACTCCCAGAGTTGACGGGGGTATTGCATATTGCATATTGCAATATCAATATGCATTAGGATTACATATAAAAAAGGCAGTAAATATGCTGGTGCAGTGGCCTGCTCATACCAAGAAGCACAAAGAGCAGTTTAATGCAGATATGGACTGAGGGGACACCTGGTGAATCCCCCAGGACTGTCCCCCAGCCTGGCCTGGCCTGGGTGGTCAGGAAGATCCAGGTGGTCGAGGTTCTCCACATATCCTAGCCAGGCAAAAAGAAGCAATGTGAAATATTCTTGTGGACCTACAACCAACACATATGCTATAGGGCCAGATGCAGAGTGGGCAGGCCAGACTGATGTAAACACTTTGGACCTTGACAGCAGAAACTGGCTCTTTCTCTACCTCACTGGAGTGACCATGGAGAAGAACTTTTGAAATGTTGGCTTTCCCCTCCTGAAATGCCAAGCAGGACATACCCAAGCGACTCTTTGCAAGGACTCAGAATATTGTCGGAAGGTAGAAGGAACTGGTTCCAGCACGCCTGACATGCCTGCACATTGAATTCAGGTGAAATGGTCAATACCAGTGTGAATTTCAATGTGTGTGACTGTCAATATTAATGTCACTACAAGTAGTAATGGTGATGGTGATGGTGATGCTGGGACATGGATGAGGAGGAGGAATAGACAAAGTACATAAAAAATCATTTCTGCCTTCACCTCACTGCAATTTGGAATATCTCTGTCTGCATCTCTGTTAAGGTAGGTTTGTTAAATATGCTTAGAGATTTCAATCTCCCTGTACTCTCTAGCCCGTGAGACCATCCAGATATTCAAGTTTGCGTTTCGCAATGAATATCAGTCTGGTCTTGGCTGGGCAGCAATTGATTTCCACATATGGGTGTGGCCTTACATTGTTAAAAAAGCTCCGGCCAATCAGATTAAATAACCAAGTGACGCTCTTGCTCTCTTTGCTCTTGCCGAATCGGGTTGGAAGTAAAGCAAAAACTTCTCCTCTGAGAAAAGCCTTCCGTGTAGATTTCTGTTAATCTTTGAACATTATTATTCTGCCTATTTCATATTAAACGGTTTCGATTTCTCCGTCAATTGCTACACTTTCCTTGGGCGGCACCATTGTTTTGAAGTTCGGCAGACTGTGGTACTCCTTGCTTCATCATGAACTGAAACTCCCTCCACTGATTGGTCCTATCATTTTGTAATTGTTGGAAGAGGCTTTCAACGGGCTCGAGGCCCGACTGATCTGCAGAGAGAAACAGAATGTGAACTTGCGAGATCAGGTCTCACAAGGCTATGTCCTCTCTTAACCAATTAGAAGTTTCCTCATAACTGCTGAGATTGACTGAACATACATGCCTTTGTGGCAGATGAATGTTGGTACCAAATGGTCAGTAGGTAACACATCTACAATCTATGGATAAGGCCATCTTGTTTGTAGACTATTTTATTTATACACTGTTATGTTGATCATCCATCCACAGCCAACTTATAAATAATATCATTATCAACATAATACTACTTCATTTAATAATATTGAATAAATGTAATTACTATAGGTGGTCTGAAGAAACATTTCAATGCATTGGCTTATAGGTAAACTGCTAAAGATAAGTCGGCTTTACCACAGGCAAACTTAACAGGCTTCAGTTCATGCCCTTCTGCACGCCGGTTATGATGGGTGGCTTTTGGATCTCTGAGGGTGGGCCCAAATATTTGACTGCATTTGCTTGCCTTTATAACATCATATCTACTGTTACAACTACTTGCATATTGACATACTCCACGCATCACACAATTGACCTCCTGCACTACATGTTTAAAGCAACAGAGAGCAACATTCACCACACTGACTGTAATCACCAACAACGCCGGGCAAAAACAGTAGGTCCCGGTCACCAAATTCCGCAGTCGCTTTCACTCTGATTGCGTTACAATGATCACTCACTTAGTTGGGCATCTGCAGCAGATGCTAGGCTGTTGCAGAGAAAGAGTGGTCACCGGTTAGGGCTTTGAGTTTGGAGTTTGGACTCCCAACTCAAAATATGTATAACCTTTTCACCTAACCTAAATAGTATAACCTATAGTGGAGCATATAAAACAGCCTATGGCCACGTTTAGTCTACTGTTACATGTTCTTGTTTAACCACAAGGTGTCACTAAATTCTATGTTGACAAGAGCAATCCCCGGCCGGCAGTGGGAGCGCGTACGAGCGATTGAAAACTGGAACTGGGCTGGCCTTCTGGGGGGGGCACAGGGGTCTCGCAGGGCAGGCCAGGACCCCTAATGCCCCCCCATAGTGCCGGGCCTGCTTCAGTTAGATACTAGTATACTTCAAAGTGACTAATTTAGTGTCTCCAACTTAATAATTCACTTTCTTACAGCTAACCCAGAAATGTACCATGTTGTTTGGTTTTTCAACATGCACAGATTCATATTGCTGCATGTCTGTTGTCCCTGCTAATGATTAGGTCTGTCGCTTCCTGGTAAGTAGATTATAATTAGGAAGTAATTTCTTGGAAATTACAGCCAATATTTACATTTAGTACAATTATATTGTATTTCCCGATAAGAAGTTGATAATTAGCTGATCATTTATTTTATATAGTTCTACCAAGTTAATTGATAGGCATAATTAGGTTCACATGCAAAATATAGAGGAATAATATACCTTTGTAATTTGGCTCTAAGTTGTCCTTACCTCCTTTGAGTGTAGGCCCATGGCAAAACAGAATCTGGGGGTTAACAACTCATAGCCTTACCAGGCACAGAAGTTAACAGCCTTGTTGTCAATGATGGGATAGTTGAAGGTCTAGGCTTGGTGTTTCACTTGAGTTGCTGAGGGTTGAGCTCAGCCTGACGTAGACGACCCATCACCCGTTTACATGCATGATCTTATAGAAATAACTTGGCAAGTACCTTCAATAGGACTATGACATTTTGTTTATATTTTATATATCCCATTTTAGTCAGTGTCAACCAGTGTTCTTTCCCTTTACTCAGAGTGATTTCTATATATTTTCCAGAGATCAGATCAGTAATTTAAAATGAAGTGATTTACATTTAATTAACATACAGACCTAATTTATATCTAATATTCACGTCAGGGCAGCAGGGGGTGAGTTGTAACCGCTTACCTTTTCCACCCGTCCTGAAAACGGTCTGGCCAATCACAACCGTTTATAAAATATGGGGCGGGTTTGATACGATGACTGTACAGAGGAGCGTCGTTGAGGCATTTTCGTAAACAACCGAAATGGCTGCCGCCATTGTGGGAGGGTCTGTTAAATCCACTATCGCAGCAGTATTGAACGAACTGGAGGGTATATTTTCTATAAAAGAAGAACAAACAACTGTACTTAAAGCTTTTGTTGATAAGAAAGATGTGTTTGCCTTACTTCCGACCGGATTTGGTAAAAGTTTAATTTTAAACGTTTCGCTCTGATTGGTTGTAGGTCTATTCAATTGCGTCCAGAGGCATTTTGGTCTGTGCCCGTTGATAACGCCCCTTGGAAATCGAGAGTTTCCAGACTAATACGCATTTGCGAATTGGCCTGACAATGCCAGGCAAATTTTTTTTAGCTATCTACAAAAAAAAAGTCACACTTGTTCAGGGGGATGTCCTCTATGTGCATACCAAGTTTCAAGGCCCTGGGCCCTTCTGAAGCGAGAGAACAATGTTCGCTCATTTAAATAATTTCATTTCCACATAACTCGGCCATTTAAAAAAACATCTTTAATCCTTAACTTTTAATCAGACATGTCCATAGAGCATCTGTACCAATTTTCACTGTACAGACAAATATATCCAGACGGACTTTATGTGTCCAAGAGGCAAACATTTTCAGTAACTTATATTAGACATGCCGGGATACATATATATCAAATACTTTTGAAAACTTTTGAGCCATCAGTGGCTGAGCTATGGGCGGTCAAAATGAAAAATTATAATACCTTAACCCTAGAAATACAATAGGTATCCACAGTTTCACTGTGAATACCTAATTAGGTATTCACAGAGTATCTGTGGATACCTATTCTTTTTGTGGTGGATATGTATTATTATTTTTAATTAGTAAAGACTATAGCTCAGCCCCTGATTGGTAAAAAGTTTTGCAATTTGTCGACGACATATGTATTCCCGGTAAGCAGGTCTCCAAAAAGTTTGGTACCACTTTGCACTATAATTCACAGTAAAAGTTAAAAGCTCAGCCCGCCGCCCCGATGGACGAAAATTTCTGAAACTTGGTATATGCTGAACATTTTATCCTCATGGACAAATTTGTCACACATATATGTATTCCCGGTAAATAGGTCTCCAAAACGTTTGGTAACACTTCGCCCATAGGGGGCGCTATAATTCGCGGTCACTTGGCCCACAAGGTGGCAAAATCACACAAACATAAAACTTCTCTTATGCATCATGTGAACACCACATATGAGTGGAAGATAATGGCTGTTACCTAGTCAGGTGAAAACAGGAACAGTGCCCTCTGTCTAATCTGTTGCCTAGTCAGGTGAAAACAGGAACAGTGGCCGCTGTCTAATCTGTTGCCTAGTTAGGTGAAAACAGGAACAGTGCCCTCTGTCTAATCTGTTGCCTAGTCAGGTGAAAACAGGAACAGTGCCGTCTGTCTAATCTGTTGCCTAGTCAGGTGAAAACAGGAACAGTGCCCTCTGTCTAATTTTGTGCCTAGCCATGTGGAAGCAGGAACTGAGGGGAGACAAGAACTGGATATAAGCCTGCACTCCGGAGTTGATTTGTTATCCGAGTGCTGCACTGACAATCCACCACATCAACATGATTGGCGGGAGGTTCCTCCATTGCGTAAGGATGATATTAGATGGCATAATTGTTCTCATGTTTAAGTGCTTTAACTTGACTTATGTTGTAGTGTTGTCACGATACTGGAATTTCTAACTTAGATACAATACCTTGAAAAATATTCATATTCGATACCATTTTCAATACCACAGGGAAAAATGTACACAACATTGAGGGCATAACATTTTAGATTTTTATTAAAAGATAAATATAACAAGGCTATAACATGACTACGAGGTACAAGTTTTTTTTGGCTTTTTGGCTTTTTTTTGATAACTAATGTTATCACCTCCCCCGCCTGGGGGGGAGCTAATAACATTAGTTATCAAAAGAAGATCACGTAAATGTGTGTGATTTGGTTAAAGAAATAGTTCAGATACTATAGTTTTGGGGAATTTTACTGTTTTCCCCACTTTCCCAGAGTCAGAAACTAATAATATTATTAGGACAGACCTTTTTTAATGTCTGAAGTTATGTCAAACAGCAATATTAAGCTATCTTGGCTCAATTGTTGAGTCTCTATGGCATCAAATAACATGATCATGATCCCATAGCCATCCAGGAATTGAGTGAAACAAAGCAAGTAAACTAAGGGGAGGTGAGGGGAGCGCCTTTTTCCAAGATTTGTCTGAGGGGAGGCCCACAGTCTCACACTTTGCAAACCCCTGGCCTAAAGAGACATGTCAATGGCTTCAATATGGCAACCTTTTAAAACGTATAACTGGAAAAGTAATGCACACCAAGGATTGTAGTGAGGTGCTGATAACTGGAGACTTAAAAGTAGAACGAAAGTACACTCTGGCTGCATATGTATTTATTTCTCTTTTATTTGTAACACTTTTTAACCTTTTAAAACTTGACATGATAATTAATCATGCCAATTAATCGGCAGTATGCAACAAAAGCTCTGTCTGGATAGCATTAAAATTATGTCTGGTAAAGTACATTTTCCGGGCGTAATTCGGTGGTTCTATTACCATGCGGTCATAACAGGTTGCACTTCCCCGCGGGAGTAATAATTAACGTTACTGTAGCCTAATAATAAGTGTAGTAATCATAATGTACCTACTGTAATGCAAACTCGACATCCATGGTATTCCTATACAAAAAACAACAACATAGTAACCATGGTTTTCATACCATGGTAAATTCTCATAAGGGTAACTCGCATACTCATGATATGATACTCACCTGCAAAGACCCACCCTGATCTGTCATTTTTCTAGAAGGCAAAACATAAGAGAATATGAGGAATCAATGCAAGAAACGATAGCAAACTAACGTAACAGTGTAATTTGTTTGGTAGATTACCTTTTGGGAAGCAAAAGGAGCTAACCTAACTAAGAAACGTGATTACCAATGTAGCTGACCAGCGCGCATATTTAAACTATAAACAAACGTATAATGGTGAGTGATATCAGAAAACATACCTTAAACATTTCATGCCGTCAACTTCTGCCACCTAGTGGCAGTCTGTCTCCAGCTCCTCCCCGATGACATCATTCCCATTCCCTTCCTTATCAGCATTCACACACCTGTGGCTCATCTACTAATCAGTGTCAGTATTTAAACCCTAGCTTTTCAATCATTCATTGCCAGAACGTAGTATACCTTGACCCAACTCACTCTGTTACCTGCTTGTCTGATTACCTTGCCTGTTGCCGATCTCCTGCCTGCCTGACTACCCCGCCTGTTGCCGATCTCCCGCCTGCCTGACTACCCCGCCTGTTGCCGATTCCCTGCCTGTCTACCGGTCCCGCCCGGTTTACCTTTATTCTACCTGCTGTATCTGTGTACATACGACACATTAAATATTGTATTTTTATAGCCGACGTCTCCTCGTGTGTTCCGCATTGGGGTTCTAGAACGCACCGTAACAGTACGTTCTGGCCAAGATGAACCCCACGGACAGGGAGGATTGTCGTCAGATTCTCGCCAGCCAGGGCTCTCTCCTGGGTCAACATTCTCAGGCCCTCAGAGACATTGCCAGCACGGCAGAGACTTTTCGTCAAGCTGGCGTCGACCAGGATGTTCTGTTGGGACGACACGAGCAGGCTTTAAAGGACATGGCGGCCAGCCTCGCGGATCTTGC